>CM060383.1:186419430-186539430 GCA_030545235.1 Helianthus tuberosus
GCTGCGACTCCATCTGGATTCTCTGCTGGCCTGTTTGATGCAATCAAAGATATGTTTTCATGTTTTCCTTTATGTTTAAACAGAACTGAACCAACATGTGGTATCAGAGCATATGTTGATTAGTCGGTTCTGTTTTCGTATCCATTATTCTGGAATTGAAATCATGAAAACAGAAATTTTGAATAAATTCGTAAACATAACTGCCGATTTTGGGTCTTGGACCGAAATCACTGTTTTCAGAAAAGAATGGTTTATCATGTGACTCGAAATCAAGAAGGGGTAAAAAAAAATTATGTCCGAAATCTGTTTAGAAAACTATTAAAATTCAGGTTTCGGGTTCCAGAATTTATGTTTTATGTTTTAGGGTTCATCATGTTCTTAGGAAAATTCGAGAATTCTATTATGTTTTGGAATATGATTCGGATTATTAAGTGTTTTCCTAATTTTGATCTGATTTTGTCCTCTAAAGTTTTTCGAAAACTGTTATTAGATAAACAGATTATATTTTTTCGAGATATTTGACAAAATCAGATCAGCATTAGAATAGGAAATCATATCTCATAATCCCTTAGATTTCGAATTTTCAGCTATGTTATCACAATAAACAGCTATCAACAGTGGGCTCGAGACCATCAGATTACGACTCGAGACCATCAGTCTCGACTCGAGACCATGAGGTCTCGACTCGAAATCATCAGGTCCTTAAACCTTCACAACTCGAGACCAACAGATCTCGACTCGAGACCATAAGGTCTCGACTCGAAATCATAAGGGCTCATAAGATCATAACTCGAGACAAAGGTCTCGACTCGAGACCATAAGGTCATAACTCGAGACAAAGGTCTCGACTCGAGACCATAAGGTCATAACTCGAGACAACAAGTTCGATCCGCTCTAACGGGTGGTTTGCTATTAAATGATTGGTTTTGTAAATACTTAGTTAATTAATAAGGATCAAATAATGTTTCACAAAACCAAAATGGCTTAACTTGAATGAGCTTCTGATGTATCACTTCTGGCCAAAGCTGATTTGATGCATCTACTTATCGTTCAAGTATTACGAAAGCTATGTTAAGTGTGCATCATAAACATGAATGTCTTAATATCTGGCCAAAGCTGATTTAATTCCTTCATAGATGGCACACTTAACGAGTGCATAACTAAAGTGATTGTTTCAATTCTGGCCAAAGCTGATTTGTCACAAATACTTTGCACACATGCTTAAATGATTACACTTCTGGCCAAAGCTGATTTGTCTTCGTTTAAGTAGACCTTTAAATGAGTCTATTGTTTTGATGTTAGTAATAGACATATCACAACCTCTTCACACAATGATCCTTATATTAATGATCCTTAATTAATTTTTATGATCATTTCGTCTGCCTTATTCTTAGTACCCATAATTTTACTCACTATAATTTTCTTCTATAAGTCTATATCTCATCCACTCTAATTCCTAAATCTAATATGTTTTGCTTAAAGTTTCTATTAGAATTAGCTCTTAAATTAAATCCTTAGTTATCTCTTAAGACACGATAATCCTATTGCTCTCTTCTGATAAAGCACTACAGAAGAAAAGTAGAGCATGATGATTAGGATAAATCAAACATGATGTCTCTTATGATAATCAAGAATAAGTGTTGTCACTAAAATGTTATTCCAGATTAAGTTTTTCCTAAGACTAATCTATTATGTGTGGTTTAATCACAAGAACTCCTAAGATGCATGCCTTCATTTAAAATTATAAATTATAAAGCTAAGTGGTATATGTGAATACATAATAATGTACAATACCATGACCCATAAAGTTAAAGGGCTTACGCATGGAAATAAGTACATTTTTCCAGTAAATTACATATTAAGATTTTCACTTGTACAATTTGATGCATTATAAATCAACTATAACACTCAAAAGTACCAAAGTATAATGAGTGTGTTAATAAGCAACATATGTACAAAGAAATAAATGTTTGAAGCTGGAAAATAAGTTGTTACTCACCTTACAACCACTTAAACTTTAAAAGAGGATTGTTCTAAGGTCCATAGAAAAATTACAAGTGTTAATTCCACCTCTAAGGTTCTTCAAGGGAAAAACTCACTGCATAATTATGCCATTAGACTAGGCATAAGCAACGAGACTATCTATTATTCTAAAGAACAGTTGGATAAATTAATTAGATAGTCACTTACTAATGATATTTAAGTCTGGTAATTTTAATATTCCAATTAACACATGATTAGTTGACTCTAGTTCCATACGTTTCCTTACCAGAACTCGACAAATAACTAACATGAGAGTTAGTGACAAAACTAATTGTTAAGGCTATAAGAACCATAATAAGCAGTCTTTTAACAAAGCTTTTCGATACCTTACATATTCTGAAGATTAATCAGAATATAGTATCATAATTAAGAAATGTTATGAAGATTGTGAGGTTTGCATAGTTAACATAAAGTCACACTTACCTTAAACTCTCATTTTATTTGTTCTAAATATCTGGATAGAAACATTACTAAGATGAAACTAGATGATACCTTACATTTTCACAACTTTTGTCATCATGAAAACGAGAATTTGACAAAAGGAAAACGAGACTTATAAATTTCATCCATTATAACTAAAATTCATGAGAAATCATGACATGGTTAATGAGGATGATTTCTTATCTAATCTCATTCTAAGTGATTTTAAATCATGACATTCAAGCCCTAAAATATGACTTGGCTTAAGGAATAAGTATGGGTCCATCATAAGTCGTTCATTGACATTCGTGGAACTTATTCCAAATGGAATATTCAGACATAATTCATTTATCATTTGAAAGACTATCAACTTGTATCTAAATTTTGTCGCATATGGCACACGGTCTTAGAAGAAATCTATTCATATATATACTTAATAAGATTTCTATTAGATATGTCCCTAAAGTTTCTTATGATATATGGACATTAAAGAAATCAAATAAAGTCTAACGTATATGTGATAGGTTCCCACGTCACGTAGCTCATTGAAACTTCTCTTGTAGCATTCTAGAGATATTAAAGCTCAGTGGGAGCATTAAGTGTCTTAATAATAACTTGCAATAGTTGCAAGAGGTGGGGGAGTGAAAATTTTACATTACCTAAATTTACACCTCTTGTACAAGACACCGCTCCATCACGACACTGTTCTATCAAAACTTATCTCCTTAAATCTAATGCTACTCTTACAAAAGTTTCATTGTTGCCTAATTGTGGGCGCACTTAGATTTCTTACCTAAACTAACATAATCCTCAACAAGAGAAACTACAACGACTAACGTCATTAACTCGTTTCTCTATCAGAATTTGTTGGTCGTTACATATTGACCCTAAGCATGCTGAGTTCCTAAAGATTTCTAAGGTTAGTGGGAGCAGTCAAAGTCCTTATCATGATTTGCAAGGAATACAAGAGGCGGGGGGAAGAGTGTCATTAAATTTCACTCCGAATTTAACTCCGATTACACCTCTTGTACACCATACTGCACCAACTCTTACAAACTTAGAATCCTGAAAATGATAGCAACCTAACCAAGAGCTAATCCATAAAACTGAAACTTTTAAAGCCCAATAATCAACTCAGGAGGTCATCTAGGTTTAAAAACCTACTAACTTTGATGATTACATATCCTCCCTAATTGAAGTTGAAATGGATTTTGGAAATGTTTACTGATCCTATCTCTTCAAATTAAGCCATTAGTGTCAATCAATCTTCTAAATGGAATAAAACAGTTTTCTAGTAAAACTGATTTTATGTGTTCGTATAACGTTTGGGATTTGATTGAATTACCTAAGAGTGTTCATAACTAAACCAAATCCTAATATAAGCGTTAAGACACAAAGAAGCTTGATTGATTGTCAAAGGTTGTACTCAGGAAGAGATAAATTATTAAAGAATCTTTATTACATATCTAACAAAAGTTTTCTTTGATGATCATCACTGTTCTAGTAGCTTATAATAGTTTAAAACTACATTAGATGAACATTATAAACAATTTTCCATAACAAATGGCTGACACATTTACATGTTCATTAGATAACAACCTAAAGTTTCAAACTGAAGGTTAAAGAACACTTTATTTGTAAGCAAATAATATCCATATATGGGTTAATGCAAACATCATAATGTGATGAAAAGCTAACGTAATTATTTTCATCAACAATCAAGTGGATTAATGTACCTACCTCAAGATGAGTGGGAGCAACTAAGATAAACTTGTCTATATAGATGACATTCTTTTGACAAGTATATGTTACATAAGTCAAAGCATTGTTAACACAAACTTTGATATAATAGATCTCAGAGATATCTCTTATGTAATAGATATCATAACATACTGAGATATACTAAATGGGATATTAGTTCCGTTCCATAAGTTTAACCTTAAATGGGTCCTCACACATGTAACAAACAATTTTGCTCTCCTTTAGAGGATAATAGGATAAATGAGATTATTTATGCTTCATTAATTAGAAGCCTTATGTAAGTTCAAGTCTATACTCGTTTAGATATTACTCACATTGCAACACACTAGATATGTCTAGATTAATGTGATGCATCTTATGGAGTATTAAAATATTTATAAAAGGAAACGAGAGACTATAATTTTAAAGAAGAAGTGAGAACTCAAACCGGTTTATTACTTTAATTTTGTAATGTTCAAAGATGACAAAATGTAATGTCGGGTATATCTTTATGTCAGCAGACAAAACCTATCTCATGGAGGAGTCATAATGCACTGATATTAACAACCTAAGTTATAACGACATAATATAGTCACTAAATGTTGTGGGAAATTTATCAGTGGACTCATAAGTTTATTAACTCCATATAATTAATATTTTGAAGACTTAGTGTGATAAAGTCAGCTACCATGACTCCTTGAACAGTAACAGTTCAAGAGGTGCTGCATTAAATTTCGATACGCAATTAATTATTCGTTTATGAACGAATTGAGGAAACTAAGTTTTGTATCGAATACATTCATGATATGCTTAAGGATCCTATAACTGAAGGGCTATTACCCATAAGTCTTATTAAGAGAGCTCAGAGACGGGTATTAATTGATGGCCATGCGCAACTGCATATCGTACTATGAATGACTAAGTATTAGTTAATTTTCCTCATCAGTTTGATTTTGTATGTCTCTAAGAATATGTCACGCTAGCATAACGGCATATAGACAAATATAGTTACAAATCAAACAAATGGCTTATGCGTATTTTGATCATAACGATTAGGTTTTAAATTAAGGCTATAGTATGATTAATGGGGGTCCTGAGTCGCATAATGATTCAACGGCTGTATTTCTCTGCTATAGTACTTGTTTAAGGCTAAAATGAGTGTTAACTCCTGATCAGGCTTATCTAATACTCATAGTAAATGATTAACTCGGCTAAGTGGGAGAATGTAAGATTAAATATATTATGTATTTAATATTTAGTCTATAGCCATCATAATCATTTACATTATATAGATCAAAATATATTATAACCTATTAAATAATTAGTTGGTAATTGTTGATGGACCATATTACCCTTATTAACTAATTAGGTTTCCTCCTGGGTGCTTATATAAGGAGAATTATGTGGAGGTTAAATGGTTACTCAGTTACACAATTAGACACACCCCATTAGTCATAACATCACATTCGACCTCCTCTCCCATAACCGAATCCCCTATTCGGTTTCTTAGCCACCATCATCAGTTAGCACCCTAAGGAGGAACCAGATCAAGCTGACAACCATGTCAAACCTTATTGCTGCGACTCCATCTGGATTCTCTGCTGGCCTGTCTGATGCAATCAAAGGTATGTTTTCATGTTTTCCTTTATGTTTAAACAGAACTGAACCAACATTGATCGCTGAAGATCGGGTTCGGCTACGGTGGTTGTGGGAGGTGATTAGGGGCGGCGACGGTGGTTGTGTTAGGGGCGGTGGGTGAAGGAGAGAGAGTTGATGGTGATGATGGGTTGATGGTGGTGGTAGAGAGAGAGAGTAGGAGAGAGAGAGAGAGCTGTAATATTAATAATACTAATAATTTTTATAAATATTTTGTTTTCTTTTTTAAAATAATATTAAATAAATGGGTAAAAAGACTAAAATGCCCTTGTGAAATCTGATTTAACCAAAAAATCTAACTAGATTAGGGCTAAAGGACATAACGTGCAGGATTTTGAAACGTTAAGAACAAAACTCGTCAATTTTAAAGGTAAAGGACAACGCCTGAAATTTGGGACAAACATAAAGGACAAAACTTGTAATTTAAGTAAATAAATAAAATCCCTTTTTCACTTCTCATTCTCATGTTAAGCTACTTTGTATGTTAAGACCGTTTATACCAAAACCTCCTATTTGTATAAGTAGTTCAACATTGGGATTATAAATTGGAAAAAAATACCGCTATTTGTGTAAGTACTTCAACAAAATTTGGGATTATAAATTGGAAATGTGAATAAACACTAGATAAAATCTAACTTTGACATTCAGTAAACAAATATACGTATACGTTCTTATAAGATAAAGTGACCGTGATGTAGGTTGTTAACGAATCACACATACACTAATATCACGTTAATTAGGTAAGAATTCTTACCCTCCTCTTGTATCATGTGCGATTGATATAACTTCGTTAACTATCACTTTCAATTTCCGAACATCTTTGGCACCTTCTCACATTTGACTGTCCGTCAACTCTCTGATATGTTTTTTAAAGTTTTTGACTTAATATCATTCGATAGATTTATGTTTACTTTACTCATTATCACATCGTCTTTTAGGTACAAGTGTGATACAAGGTTACTAGGAGGCGTATGGATCGATCCTAGCCCAGTCTCAGTTCAGTTTTAGTTATTTGGACATGGGTGTCGGGTCTGCTAACCTGGCAACCTGTTCCATGTTGTGATTGGTATATAGAAGTAACTACCTGTTTATCGTCACACATTATCTGTACGATTGGTATTGGGTAACGCGTCACATTTGGTTCACATTATGTCAACACGTATGAATACAAAAGAAGTCAAAAAGGAGACATGAAGTTGGCATCCAGATGGTCAGAATCCAATTCCCCCCCACTTTTAACCCCTTTAAAGTTCCTCACTTTGCTTCACAAATTCCTCTCAACACTTTGAAACCCATATTATTCCTTTTCAATGGCTAATGTGAGTTTGCTACCACATTTATACTTGTTTATATTTAAATGTTTAAATAATTTTATTTTTTATTTTTTATTTTGAAATAGGTGGTAGAATTGAAGGTGGGTTTACATTGTGAAGAATGTATCAAGAAGATCTTAAAGACCATCAAAAAATTTGAAGGTACACTCATCTCATTTTTTTTCTATTTCATCATTGGTTACATGGCTTATGATGGTCCAAATCCTGTCTAGTCTAGTTTCGAGCGGGTTCACTAGTTTACACTATGTTACTTTGTGTAGACATTGAAGCATATGACATCGATACAAAGCTAAACAAGGTGACAGTCACGGGAAATGTAACAAATGAACAAGTGATCAAAGCTTTACAAAAGATCGGTAAGCAAGCAAGCAATTGGGAATAAGATTCGACAACAAAGTACTACCTAGTTGAGAATGATGTATAACTAATATTGTAATGTAATAGGCGTTTTGTGATGTTAGTCGAGAGAGAGTGATCAGGATGATCTTGTAATACTACTAGCTGGCTGAGATCAGTTTTTACATTACTATTCAATTTTTCGAGTTCAAATGATAAGGTTACGTTTGGTTAAGTGTCAAAAATATATATATAATTGTAAGGAGTGTAGTCAAATATTTATCAAATAAGTTTTAGGGGTGCGTTTAAGATCAGGTTTCGGGTAACATGAATCCCAACAACTAAACTTTAACCACATAAGATCATAAACAGGTATACTGTTACCAGTAGAGATACGCACCCGGGTAATGAATAACATGTATGACTTGATACATGAAACAAGGGCAGAAGTATAACTCCATACGCAACTGCCTCTGCAGGATCAAAATATTTATGTATCAAACAACATGAAATAACAATTCTAAACAGGAAATAATAATTAAATTCTATTTCTGTAATTATGTGTTCTACAAGCAAAAAACATGGTCTAAAGAAAGATGTTGTAATGGCTAAACTGGTGCAGGAATATATAAATATATAAACACATAGACGTGTCTTATGAATGGGTTGATTTGGATTCAGTTTTATCTGTATTCTGTAACGAGTAAAAGGGTCAAAAGTTACCCAAAGTGTATTCTTAAAGCATCAAATCAAGTCATTTCGTTTAAAAGATTGTATAATTATTAAAATAATATTTTATTTTATTGGTAATCATATATTACACTAGGAGATGGTTCATTGGGGAACACTAAAAAAGTGGGGAAGAATGGAGAACTGACTCAAACGAACTTCGATTGGACTCATTCCAGCGGCATTGGAACCAGCTCGTCGAACCTTAACTATGATCTTTAAATCCTTAACCCTGAACTCTAAACCTAAGCCATAAAGCTAAACAATAAGGCTAAAACCTAAGCTAAACTGTAAAATCTAAAAGCTAAACCCTAAAACTAATTAACCCTAAATACTAATGATTAACCCTAAAGCTAAACACTAAAGCAAAACCCTAATATAAGACCCTAAAAGTCAAACCCTAATATATTTAGGGTTTAGGGGTTAGGATTTAGAGTTTAGGGCTAAAAGATCCTAGTTAGGGTTCGACGAGCTAGCTCCAACGCCATTGGACTGAGTCCAATCGGAGTTCGTTTGAGTCGGTTCCCCACTGTTCCTCACTTTTTTAGTGTTTCCCAATGAAACTCGCACTATGACACTAAGTGTTAATAAAAACATATAAATTTAAGGAATTTGGGTCCCGCAAAATAAAAAAAAATGTTTTAAGGATGAAGGATAAAAGAGTAGATGTTCCATATGCTTATAGATAGAGATGGGCATAATCGGGTATTTTTAATACCCGGAACCGGTTCCTACCCGTACCCGGTTCCCCTCAAAGTTGACAGTACCCCGGTTCCTCTTATAACCGGTTTCGGGTCATACCCGGGTATTTACCCAAAAAACCAGAACCTGTTGTACCCGGTTACGGGTAGTGTGGAACCGGTTCTCAACAGAACCGGGTTCGGGTCGGAACCGGTTCTGTCGTATATGCGAATGAAAAAGGCTGACACTTCTGCATGGAACCGGTTCTCAACAGTGCTGTCCAGTCAAATCAATTTCAAATCAATATGTTGGAATTTGAAACTATAGGAACCGGTTCTGTCGTATTATAACCGGTTGTGTTATTTAAATCAATATTTCTAAATCATAGTTTCATTTAATACTTTCAATTTTTCAAACCTCTACCAAAAACCCACTATTAAACCTCTCTAATTCATAGTTTCATACTTGCTAAGAGATATGGCATGCAATGATGAAGTCGTTACGGTGTTGGAAACAAAAAGAAACCCGGCTATTTGGAAAAACTTTGATCTATGCTTAATGTCCGATAGCCACGAGATGGCAAGATGCAAAGGTTGCGGCAAGTTTATGAAGGCGGCGGCTAACTCGACGCTAAAGAAGCACATCGAGAAACATTGTCCGTTGACAAAGGCGAAAAAAAGTGAAAAGGGTGAAGCCTCCGGGACCGGCTCGTCTAAAGTTTAGGTGTTTTGATGTTTTATGTGTTAGGTTGTTTGTTTGGTTTATGAACTTTATGTTTTATGTGTTTTAGGTGTTTTATGTTTTATGTGGTTTATGAACTTTATTATTATGTTTGATGTTAAATTTATAAAAAAAAAACGATGTTATAGAGAGTTGCACTTGACCGGGTGTCGCCTCCTTTAATGCCTTACAATACTTCTTAACATGCTTGGTTAACGTTGAGTTAGAGTCCTTGCTTAACAAGGAGCCACAATGTTTGCATTGGGCCTTCTGCGAACCATCACTCAACTCGACCAAGTCCCAATTACACCACACCTCAATATTGCGATTGTGTGATAATGTTCCAACGACAAATGGAGCGGATTGATCACCATTGTTGACGGATGTGGAGTTTGTAACTTTGGAATTTTTGGTAGCCATTATAGAAAGAATAAGCTAGAAGAAGAAGATTAGGGAGAATTGTGTGATAATCTTGAAAAAATGGCAATGTTTTTATAGGCGGAACCGGTTCCAACGGTCAGGAATCGGTTCTAACGGTAAGATTTGTATTAAATGTTGAATATGACCGTTAGAATCGATTCCAATGGTCAGAAATCGATTCCAACAGTATGTCATGTGGGCTTTGCTTGATGGGCTATGTTTTGAGAGTAGAAAGGCAGGCCCAACTTTATAAAAATTTAATAATTAAAGTGGCACCGGGTACACATGGAAACCGGGTACGCATGGAAACCGGGCACGGGTAGGAACCGGGTACAAGTTGGAACCGGGTATGGAACTTTTTTTTTTTTTAAATTATGGAACCGGGTAGGAACCGTCGGGTTTTTTAAACCCGAACCGGGTATGCTTTATACCGGGTTGGGACTGGAACCGGTTCCGGGTAGGTTCTAACGGGTCGGGTTTGGAACTGGTTATTATGCCCATCTCTACTTATGGAGTTATAGAATTTCTTTGTATATGGTGTAATTTCTGTCAAAACCATGTAAGGAGATAAAATGTTACGGTCCAACCAACACCTACACAAATGACCCAAGTACATAACCCGAATACTGAGCCCAAGAAAGATCACACTGGCCCAGCAAGAGTGAGAAAAATTAGAAAAATAGCAAGTAAATGGAGTAGAAAACTTTAAAAAATATACGCCCACCGTGGGGCTCGAACCCACGACCACAAGGTTAAGAGCCTTGCGCTCTACCAACTGAGCTAGACGGGCTTTTTGTCTATATGTATCTTCTGAATATTATTGATTTATGTTTAATTGGCTATGATTTTGTAAAAAAACGCCCGAAAATTGGACGACTACGCATGGTCTAAAAGTGAACCATGGAGGAGGTTTCTCAGAGTTTCCCGATAGGGT
Organism: Helianthus tuberosus; assembly: GCA_030545235.1. Classification (NCBI taxonomy): domain Eukaryota; kingdom Viridiplantae; phylum Streptophyta; class Magnoliopsida; order Asterales; family Asteraceae; genus Helianthus; species Helianthus tuberosus. The sequence goes on from CM060383.1 coordinate 186,430,444, forward strand.
TTACTAAAATTAAAGAGATTTATTTGTATAGTGTAAAGATCAAATACAAATTGGTCTTAACATACAAATGAATTTAAAAAAAATTGTATTTACTATACTAGAGTAATTATGTGTAGTTACTCTCTAGGGCAATAATAATTACTCTACTAGTGTAAATACAATTTTTTTTTTTAGATTATGTGAGTAAAATACGTGTTTAATAAGATGGGGAAAAATTACAAAAAGAAAAGAGTAAATTACAAGTTTTGTCCTTTATGTTTGTCCCAAATTTCAGGCGTTGTCCTTTACCTTTAAAATTGACGAGTTTTGTCCTTAACGTTTCAAAATCCTGCACGTTATGTCCTTTAGCCCTAACTCAGTCAGATTTTTTTTTGTTAAATATGGTCATGTGCCTTGCACATGAGGGTATTTTTGTCATTTCACCTTCTTAAGGGATATTATGTAAAGAACTTTTAATATGAAGGACTGTTTTGTACAAAACCAAAAATAAAAGGACTCTATCTTCTCTTTCTCTCACTCTCATCTGATTTTCCCCCTCTCTCTCATCTGAAATTTCAGCCATCTCATCTCTCAAAAATCTGAAATTCCATCCATCTTCATCTGCAATTTTAGGTGAATCAACGAGCGAATGGTTGTGGGAGGTGATTAGGGGCGGCGACGGTGGTTGTGTTAAGGGTAGCGGTGGTTGTGGGAGGTGATTAGGGGCGGCGGTGGTTGTGTTAGGGTGGTTGTTGGGGGTGATTAGGGGTGGCGGCGGCGGTTGTGTTAGAGGCGGCGGTGGTGTTGGAGCAATTGGGCTTGATTGGGCGACTGTTTCGGCTTTTCTTAGAAGTCCTTTGGCCACCCCTGGATTCACAATTATGAACATTTTGGTTGTTTTTGTCGTCTGCTGTACAGAACCATTTGGGAGCAAACAAGAGCATCATTTGAAGACAGGTTAGTAGATGTAAACCTTACACTTTGAGTTGATTCAGTTATTTGATCCATAATATTTAATTATTAAAACATGTGCATAGGTAACTGACTTGCATCGCCACAAAATTAATCACCTCACTGTTCCCAGCCCACGTGCCTAGAGTTTTGTGAGCTTCACCGTGCGCAAGATGTAATAAATTCATATTTGTGTTTTCTTTTCTTGAAATATTATACAACCCAGGTGACAAGTGCAGACACCTTCAAGATCTTTAAGCAGCAGCATAACTCATGTGTTCAATCTGTTGCTGGGTTTGATTGTAAGATTAAATATATTATGTATTTAATATTTAGTCTATAGCCATCATAATCATTTACATTATATAGATCAAAATATATTATAACCTATTAAATAATTAGTTGGTAATTGTTGATGGACCATATTACCCTTATTAACTAATTAGGTTTCCTCCTGGGTGCTTATATAAGGAGAATTATGTGGAGGTTAAAGGGTTACTCAGTTACACAATTAGACACACCCCATTAGTCATAACATCACATTCGACCTCCTTTCCCATAACCGAATCCCCTATTCGGTTTCTTAGCCACCATCATCAGTTAGCACCCTAAGGAGGAACCAGATCAAGCTGACAACCATGTCAAACCTTATTGCTGCGACTCCATCTGGATTCTCTGCTGGCCTGTTTGATGCAATCAAAGATATGTTTTCATGTTTTCCTTTATGTTTAAACAGAACTGAACCAACATGTGGTATCAGAGCATATGTTGATTAGTCGGTTCTGTTTTCGTATCCATTATTCTGGAATTGAAATCATGAAAACAGAAATTTTGAATAAATTCGTAAACATAACTGCCGATTTTGGGTCTTGGACCGAAATCACTGTTTTCAGAAAAGAATGGTTTATCATGTGACTCGAAATCAAGAAGGGGTAAAAAAAAATTATGTCCGAAATCTGTTTAGAAAACTATTAAAATTCAGGTTTCGGGTTCCAGAATTTATGTTTTATGTTTTAGGGTTCATCATGTTCTTAGGAAAATTCGAGAATTCTATTATGTTTTGGAATATGATTCGGATTATTAAGTGTTTTCCTAATTTTGATCTGATTTTGTCCTCTAAAGTTTTTCGAAAACTGTTATTAGATAAACAGATTATATTTTTTCGAGATATTTGACAAAATCAGATCAGCATTAGAATAGGAAATCATATCTCATAATCCCTTAGATTTCGAATTTTCAGCTATGTTATCACAATAAACAGCTATCAACAGTGGGCTCGAGACCATCAGATTACGACTCGAGACCATCAGTCTCGACTCGAGACCATGAGGTCTCGACTCGAAATCATCAGGTCCTTAAACCTTCACAACTCGAGACCAACAGATCTCGACTCGAGACCATAAGGTCTCGACTCGAAATCATAAGGGCTCATAAGATCATAACTCGAGACAAAGGTCTCGACTCGAGACCATAAGGTCATAACTCGAGACAAAGGTCTCGACTCGAGACCATAAGGTCATAACTCGAGACAACAAGTTCGATCCGCTCTAACGGGTGGTTTGCTATTAAATGATTGGTTTTGTAAATACTTAGTTAATTAATAAGGATCAAATAATGTTTCACAAAACCAAAATGGCTTAACTTGAATGAGCTTCTGATGTATCACTTCTGGCCAAAGCTGATTTGATGCATCTACTTATCGTTCAAGTATTACGAAAGCTATGTTAAGTGTGCATCATAAACATGAATGTCTTAATATCTGGCCAAAGCTGATTTAATTCCTTCATAGATGGCACACTTAACGAGTGCATAACTAAAGTGATTGTTTCAATTCTGGCCAAAGCTGATTTGTCACAAATACTTTGCACACATGCTTAAATGATTACACTTCTGGCCAAAGCTGATTTGTCTTCGTTTAAGTAGACCTTTAAATGAGTCTATTGTTTTGATGTTAGTAATAGACATATCACAACCTCTTCACACAATGATCCTTATATTAATGATCCTTAATTAATTTTTATGATCATTTCGTCTGCCTTATTCTTAGTACCCATAATTTTACTCACTATAATTTTCTTCTATAAGTCTATATCTCATCCACTCTAATTCCTAAATCTAATATGTTTTGCTTAAAGTTTCTATTAGAATTAGCTCTTAAATTAAATCCTTAGTTATCTCTTAAGACACGATAATCCTATTGCTCTCTTCTGATAAAGCACTACAGAAGAAAAGTAGAGCATGATGATTAGGATAAATCAAACATGATGTCTCTTATGATAATCAAGAATAAGTGTTGTCACTAAAATGTTATTCCAGATTAAGTTTTTCCTAAGACTAATCTATTATGTGTGGTTTAATCACAAGAACTCCTAAGATGCATGCCTTCATTTAAAATTATAAATTATAAAGCTAAGTGGTATATGTGAATACATAATAATGTACAATACCATGACCCATAAAGTTAAAGGGCTTACGCATGGAAATAAGTACATTTTTCCAGTAAATTACATATTAAGATTTTCACTTGTACAATTTGATGCATTATAAATCAACTATAACACTCAAAAGTACCAAAGTATAATGAGTGTGTTAATAAGCAACATATGTACAAAGAAATAAATGTTTGAAGCTGGAAAATAAGTTGTTACTCACCTTACAACCACTTAAACTTTAAAAGAGGATTGTTCTAAGGTCCATAGAAAAATTACAAGTGTTAATTCCACCTCTAAGGTTCTTCAAGGGAAAAACTCACTGCATAATTATGCCATTAGACTAGGCATAAGCAACGAGACTATCTATTATTCTAAAGAACAGTTGGATAAATTAATTAGATAGTCACTTACTAATGATATTTAAGTCTGGTAATTTTAATATTCCAATTAACACATGATTAGTTGACTCTAGTTCCATACGTTTCCTTACCAGAACTCGACAAATAACTAACATGAGAGTTAGTGACAAAACTAATTGTTAAGGCTATAAGAACCATAATAAGCAGTCTTTTAACAAAGCTTTTCGATACCTTACATATTCTGAAGATTAATCAGAATATAGTATCATAATTAAGAAATGTTATGAAGATTGTGAGGTTTGCATAGTTAACATAAAGTCACACTTACCTTAAACTCTCATTTTATTTGTTCTAAATATCTGGATAGAAACATTACTAAGATGAAACTAGATGATACCTTACATTTTCACAACTTTTGTCATCATGAAAACGAGAATTTGACAAAAGGAAAACGAGACTTATAAATTTCATCCATTATAACTAAAATTCATGAGAAATCATGACATGGTTAATAAGGATGATTTCTTATCTAATCTCATTCTAAGTGATTTTAAATCATGACATTCAAGCCCTAAAATATGACTTGGCTTAAGGAATAAGTATGGGTCCATCATAAGTCGTTCATTGACATTCGTGGAACTTATTCCAAATGGAATATTCAGACATAATTCATTTATCATTTGAAAGACTATCAACTTGTATCTAAATTTTGTCGCATATGGCACACGGTCTTAGAAGAAATCTATTCATATATATACTTAATAAGATTTCTATTAGATATGTCCCTAAAGTTTCTTATGATATATGGACATTAAAGAAATCAAATAAAGTCTAACGTATATGTGATAGGTTCCCACGTCACGTAGCTCATTGAAACTTCTCTTGTAGCATTCTAGAGATATTAAAGCTCAGTGGGAGCATTAAGTGTCTTAATAATAACTTGCAATAGTTGCAAGAGGTGGGGGAGTGAAAATTTTACATTACCTAAATTTACACCTCTTGTACAAGACACCGCTCCATCACGACACTGTTCTATCAAAACTTATCTCCTTAAATCTAATGCTACTCTTACAAAAGTTTCATTGTTGCCTAATTGTGGGCGCACTTAGATTTCTTACCTAAACTAACATAATCCTCAACAAGAGAAACTACAACGACTAACGTCATTAACTCGTTTCTCTATCAGAATTTGTTGGTCGTTACATATTGACCCTAAGCATGCTGAGTTCCTAAAGATTTCTAAGGTTAGTGGGAGCAGTCAAAGTCCTTATCATGATTTGCAAGGAATACAAGAGGCGGGGGGAAGAGTGTCATTAAATTTCACTCCGAATTTAACTCCGATTACACCTCTTGTACACCATACTGCACCAACTCTTACAAACTTAGAATCCTGAAAATGATAGCAACCTAACCAAGAGCTAATCCATAAAACTGAAACTTTTAAAGCCCAATAATCAACTCAGGAGGTCATCTAGGTTTAAAAACCTACTAACTTTGATGATTACATATCCTCCCTAATTGAAGTTGAAATGGATTTTGGAAATGTTTACTGATCCTATCTCTTCAAATTAAGCCATTAGTGTCAATCAATCTTCTAAATGGAATAAAACAGTTTTCTAGTAAAACTGATTTTATGTGTTCGTATAACGTTTGGGATTTGATTGAATTACCTAAGAGTGTTCATAACTAAACCAAATCCTAATATAAGCGTTAAGACACAAAGAAGCTTGATTGATTGTCAAAGGTTGTACTCAGGAAGAGATAAATTATTAAAGAATCTTTATTACATATCTAACAAAAGTTTTCTTTGATGATCATCACTGTTCTAGTAGCTTATAATAGTTTAAAACTACATTAGATGAACATTATAAACAATTTTCCATAACAAATGGCTGACACATTTACATGTTCATTAGATAACAACCTAAAGTTTCAAACTGAAGGTTAAAGAACACTTTATTTGTAAGCAAATAATATCCATATATGGGTTAATGCAAACATCATAATGTGATGAAAAGCTAACGTAATTATTTTCATCAACAATCAAGTGGATTAATGTACCTACCTCAAGATGAGTGGGAGCAACTAAGATAAACTTGTCTATATAGATGACATTCTTTTGACAAGTATATGTTACATAAGTCAAAGCATTGTTAACACAAACTTTGATATAATAGATCTCAGAGATATCTCTTATGTAATAGATATCATAACATACTGAGATATACTAAATGGGATATTAGTTCCGTTCCATAAGTTTAACCTTAAATGGGTCCTCACACATGTAACAAACAATTTTGCTCTCCTTTAGAGGATAATAGGATAAATGAGATTATTTATGCTTCATTAATTAGAAGCCTTATGTAAGTTCAAGTCTATACTCGTTTAGATATTACTCACATTGCAACACACTAGATATGTCTAGATTAATGTGATGCATCTTATGGAGTATTAAAATATTTATAAAAGGAAACGAGAGACTATAATTTTAAAGAAGAAGTGAGAACTCAAACCGGTTTATTACTTTAATTTTGTAATGTTCAAAGATGACAAAATGTAATGTCGGGTATATCTTTATGTCAGCAGACAAAACCTATCTCATGGAGGAGTCATAATGCACTGATATTAACAACCTAAGTTATAACGACATAATATAGTCACTAAATGTTGTGGGAAATTTATCAGTGGACTCATAAGTTTATTAACTCCATATAATTAATATTTTGAAGACTTAGTGTGATAAAGTCAGCTACCATGACTCCTTGAACAGTAACAGTTCAAGAGGTGCTGCATTAAATTTCGATACGCAATTAATTATTCGTTTATGAACGAATTGAGGAAACTAAGTTTTGTATCGAATACATTCATGATATGCTTAAGGATCCTATAACTGAAGGGCTATTACCCATAAGTCTTATTAAGAGAGCTCAGAGACGGGTATTAATTGATGGCCATGCGCAACTGCATATCGTACTATGAATGACTAAGTATTAGTTAATTTTCCTCATCAGTTTGATTTTGTATGTCTCTAAGAATATGTCACGCTAGCATAACGGCATATAGACAAATATAGTTACAAATCAAACAAATGGCTTATGCGTATTTTGATCATAACGATTAGGTTTTAAATTAAGGCTATAGTATGATTAATGGGGGTCCTGAGTCGCATAATGATTCAACGGCTGTATTTCTCTGCTATAGTACTTGTTTAAGGCTAAAATGAGTGTTAACTCCTGATCAGGCTTATCTAATACTCATAGTAAATGATTAACTCGGCTAAGTGGGAGAATGTAAGATTAAATATATTATGTATTTAATATTTAGTCTATAGCCATCATAATCATTTACATTATATAGATCAAAATATATTATAACCTATTAAATAATTAGTTGGTAATTGTTGATGGACCATATTACCCTTATTAACTAATTAGGTTTCCTCCTGGGTGCTTATATAAGGAGAATTATGTGGAGGTTAAATGGTTACTCAGTTACACAATTAGACACACCCCATTAGTCATAACATCACATTCGACCTCCTCTCCCATAACCGAATCCCCTATTCGGTTTCTTAGCCACCATCATCAGTTAGCACCCTAAGGAGGAACCAGATCAAGCTGACAACCATGTCAAACCTTATTGCTGCGACTCCATCTGGATTCTCTGCTGGCCTGTCTGATGCAATCAAAGGTATGTTTTCATGTTTTCCTTTATGTTTAAACAGAACTGAACCAACATTGATCGCTGAAGATCGGGTTCGGCTACGGTGGTTGTGGGAGGTGATTAGGGGCGGCGACGGTGGTTGTGTTAGGGGCGGTGGGTGAAGGAGAGAGAGTTGATGGTGATGATGGGTTGATGGTGGTGGTAGAGAGAGAGAGTAGGAGAGAGAGAGAGAGCTGTAATATTAATAATACTAATAATTTTTATAAATATTTTGTTTTCTTTTTTAAAATAATATTAAATAAATGGGTAAAAAGACTAAAATGCCCTTGTGAAATCTGATTTAACCAAAAAATCTAACTAGATTAGGGCTAAAGGACATAACGTGCAGGATTTTGAAACGTTAAGAACAAAACTCGTCAATTTTAAAGGTAAAGGACAACGCCTGAAATTTGGGACAAACATAAAGGACAAAACTTGTAATTTAAGTAAATAAATAAAATCCCTTTTTCACTTCTCATTCTCATGTTAAGCTACTTTGTATGTTAAGACCGTTTATACCAAAACCTCCTATTTGTATAAGTAGTTCAACATTGGGATTATAAATTGGAAAAAAATACCGCTATTTGTGTAAGTACTTCAACAAAATTTGGGATTATAAATTGGAAATGTGAATAAACACTAGATAAAATCTAACTTTGACATTCAGTAAACAAATATACGTATACGTTCTTATAAGATAAAGTGACCGTGATGTAGGTTGTTAACGAATCACACATACACTAATATCACGTTAATTAGGTAAGAATTCTTACCCTCCTCTTGTATCATGTGCGATTGATATAACTTCGTTAACTATCACTTTCAATTTCCGAACATCTTTGGCACCTTCTCACATTTGACTGTCCGTCAACTCTCTGATATGTTTTTTAAAGTTTTTGACTTAATATCATTCGATAGATTTATGTTTACTTTACTCATTATCACATCGTCTTTTAGGTACAAGTGTGATACAAGGTTACTAGGAGGCGTATGGATCGATCCTAGCCCAGTCTCAGTTCAGTTTTAGTTATTTGGACATGGGTGTCGGGTCTGCTAACCTGGCAACCTGTTCCATGTTGTGATTGGTATATAGAAGTAACTACCTGTTTATCGTCACACATTATCTGTACGATTGGTATTGGGTAACGCGTCACATTTGGTTCACATTATGTCAACACGTATGAATACAAAAGAAGTCAAAAAGGAGACATGAAGTTGGCATCCAGATGGTCAGAATCCAATTCCCCCCCACTTTTAACCCCTTTAAAGTTCCTCACTTTGCTTCACAAATTCCTCTCAACACTTTGAAACCCATATTATTCCTTTTCAATGGCTAATGTGAGTTTGCTACCACATTTATACTTGTTTATATTTAAATGTTTAAATAATTTTATTTTTTATTTTTTATTTTGAAATAGGTGGTAGAATTGAAGGTGGGTTTACATTGTGAAGAATGTATCAAGAAGATCTTAAAGACCATCAAAAAATTTGAAGGTACACTCATCTCATTTTTTTTCTATTTCATCATTGGTTACATGGCTTATGATGGTCCAAATCCTGTCTAGTCTAGTTTCGAGCGGGTTCACTAGTTTACACTATGTTACTTTGTGTAGACATTGAAGCATATGACATCGATACAAAGCTAAACAAGGTGACAGTCACGGGAAATGTAACAAATGAACAAGTGATCAAAGCTTTACAAAAGATCGGTAAGCAAGCAAGCAATTGGGAATAAGATTCGACAACAAAGTACTACCTAGTTGAGAATGATGTATAACTAATATTGTAATGTAATAGGCGTTTTGTGATGTTAGTCGAGAGAGAGTGATCAGGATGATCTTGTAATACTACTAGCTGGCTGAGATCAGTTTTTACATTACTATTCAATTTTTCGAGTTCAAATGATAAGGTTACGTTTGGTTAAGTGTCAAAAATATATATATAATTGTAAGGAGTGTAGTCAAATATTTATCAAATAAGTTTTAGGGGTGCGTTTAAGATCAGGTTTCGGGTAACATGAATCCCAACAACTAAACTTTAACCACATAAGATCATAAACAGGTATACTGTTACCAGTAGAGATACGCACCCGGGTAATGAATAACATGTATGACTTGATACATGAAACAAGGGCAGAAGTATAACTCCATACGCAACTGCCTCTGCAGGATCAAAATATTTATGTATCAAACAACATGAAATAACAATTCTAAACAGGAAATAATAATTAAATTCTATTTCTGTAATTATGTGTTCTACAAGCAAAAAACATGGTCTAAAGAAAGATGTTGTAATGGCTAAACTGGTGCAGGAATATATAAATATATAAACACATAGACGTGTCTTATGAATGGGTTGATTTGGATTCAGTTTTATCTGTATTCTGTAACGAGTAAAAGGGTCAAAAGTTACCCAAAGTGTATTCTTAAAGCATCAAATCAAGTCATTTCGTTTAAAAGATTGTATAATTATTAAAATAATATTTTATTTTATTGGTAATCATATATTACACTAGGAGATGGTTCATTGGGGAACACTAAAAAAGTGGGGAAGAATGGAGAACTGACTCAAACGAACTTCGATTGGACTCATTCCAGCGGCATTGGAACCAGCTCGTCGAACCTTAACTATGATCTTTAAATCCTTAACCCTGAACTCTAAACCTAAGCCATAAAGCTAAACAATAAGGCTAAAACCTAAGCTAAACTGTAAAATCTAAAAGCTAAACCCTAAAGCTAATTAACCCTAAATACTAATGATTAACCCTAAAGCTAAACACTAAAGCAAAACCCTAATATAAGGCCCTAAAAGTCAAACCCTAATATATTTAGGGTTTAGGGGTTAGGATTTAGAGTTTAGGGCTAAAAGATCCTAGTTAGGGTTCGACGAGCTAGCTCCAACGCCATTGGACTGAGTCCAATCGGAGTTCGTTTGAGTCGGTTCCCCACTGTTCCTCACTTTTTTAGTGTTTCCCAATGAAACTCGCACTATGACACTAAGTGTTAATAAAAACATATAAATTTAAGGAATTTGGGTCCCGCAAAATAAAAAAAAATGTTTTAAGGATGAAGGATAAAAGAGTAGATGTTCCATATGCTTATAGATAGAGATGGGCATAATCGGGTATTTTTAATACCCGGAACCGGTTCCTACCCGTACCCGGTTCCCCTCAAAGTTGACAGTACCCGGTTCCTCTTATAACCGGTTTCGGGTCATACCCGGGTATTTACCCAAAAAACCAGAACCTGTTGTACCCGGTTACGGGTAGTGTGGAACCGGTTCTCAACAGAACCGGGTTCGGGTCGGAACCGGTTCTGTCGTATATGCGAATGAAAAAGGCTGACACTTCTGCATGGAACCGGTTCTCAACAGTGCTGTCCAGTCAAATCAATTTCAAATCAATATGTTGGAATTTGAAACTATAGGAACCGGTTCTGTCGTATTATAACCGGTTGTGTTATTTAAATCAATATTTCTAAATCATAGTTTCATTTAATACTTTCAATTTTTCAAACCTCTACCAAAAACCCACTATTAAACCTCTCTAATTCATAGTTTCATACTTGCTAAGAGATATGGCATGCAATGATGAAGTCGTTACGGTGTTGGAAACAAAAAGAAACCCGGCTATTTGGAAAAACTTTGATCTATGCTTAATGTCCGATAGCCACGAGATGGCAAGATGCAAAGGTTGCGGCAAGTTTATGAAGGCGGCGGCTAACTCGACGCTAAAGAAGCACATCGAGAAACATTGTCCGTTGACAAAGGCGAAAAAAAGTGAAAAGGGTGAAGCCTCCGGGACCGGCTCGTCTAAAGTTTAGGTGTTTTGATGTTTTATGTGTTAGGTTGTTTGTTTGGTTTATGAACTTTATGTTTTATGTGTTTTAGGTGTTTTATGTTTTATGTGGTTTATGAACTTTATTATTATGTTTGATGTTAAATTTATAAAAAAAAAACGATGTTATAGAGAGTTGCACTTGACCGGGTGTCGCCTCCTTTAATGCCTTACAATACTTCTTAACATGCTTGGTTAACGTTGAGTTAGAGTCCTTGCTTAACAAGGAGCCACAATGTTTGCATTGGGCCTTCTGCGAACCATCACTCAACTCGACCAAGTCCCAATTACACCACACCTCAATATTGCGATTGTGTGATAATGTTCCAACGACAAATGGAGCGGATTGATCACCATTGTTGACGGATGTGGAGTTTGTAACTTTGGAATTTTTGGTAGCCATTATAGAAAGAATAAGCTAGAAGAAGAAGATTAGGGAGAATTGTGTGATAATCTTGAAAAAATGGCAATGTTTTTATAGGCGGAACCGGTTCCAACGGTCAGGAATCGGTTCTAACGGTAAGATTTGTATTAAATGTTGAATATGACCGTTAGAATCGATTCCAATGGTCAGAAATCGATTCCAACAGTATGTCATGTGGGCTTTGCTTGATGGGCTATGTTTTGAGAGTAGAAAGGCAGGCCCAACTTTATAAAAATTTAATAATTAAAGTGGCACCGGGTACACATGGAAACCGGGTACGCATGGAAACCGGGCACGGGTAGGAACCGGGTACAAGTTGGAACCGGGTATGGAACTTTTTTTTTTTTTAAATTATGGAACCGGGTAGGAACCGTCGGGTTTTTTAAACCCGAACCGGGTATGCTTTATACCGGGTTGGGACTGGAACCGGTTCCGGGTAGGTTCTAACGGGTCGGGTTTGGAACTGGTTATTATGCCCATCTCTACTTATGGAGTTATAGAATTTCTTTGTATATGGTGTAATTTCTGTCAAAACCATGTAAGGAGATAAAATGTTACGGTCCAACCAACACCTACACAAATGACCCAAGTACATAACCCGAATACTGAGCCCAAGAAAGATCACACTGGCCCAGCAAGAGTGAGAAAAATTAGAAAAATAGCAAGTAAATGGAGTAGAAAACTTTAAAAAATATACGCCCACCGTGGGGCTCGAACCCACGACCACAAGGTTAAGAGCCTTGCGCTCTACCAACTGAGCTAGACGGGCTTTTTGTCTATATGTATCTTCTGAATATTATTGATTTATGTTTAATTGGCTATGGTTACATCGAAAGAACAAGTGGAAATTAACAGAACACATCGTTATGGTGCCACCGAAAGAACATATTAGAAATAATAGATCAGATAGGTCCGAGAGTTGAGACGAACCATTTGTGTTGCCACAATCCGGCCCATGGAGACCTTTCCATTATCTGTAACTCCAAACGTAGCCCAAGTTATGCCCTTTTAAGTTGGGATGTTTTCATCCATGTTTGCGTTTGGGCTTTGTCCACCTTGTCCAGGTATGATTCTAGTAGCTCCTACATCAACTTTGTATACACATAGCTTGCTACAACCCATATTTTTGTATAATTGTATATAGTATTTAACTTTACGGATATGATTATAGTATCAAACGTGTTTAATCTAAATCTCGCTCATTCAAACAAGAGAAATTTTATTTTTTCAAAGATCAACATGGTCTCTCGATAGCATCTAGTCTCTTGATAAGCAACTCTTAAGAAAGTTCCCCTACGCCAAAAAATCTCTACATCCATGTCAAATGTCACGAAACTATAAAAAAAACCACCCAAACGACTCATACAATTTTGAGAGAAAACATATGTATACATACTTGATATACCGCGATAACAAGTCACATAATATGAGCGAGCCAACCTATCAGGTTTTTGGTCTAGCGGCATCCTACACAATATATACCCCTCTAAAACCACCTTATATTCTAAAGAAAAGAATGACTAACAAAAACTCCAATAGCCCAGATAATACATAATGCACTTTATAGTTACATGTGTATACAAAGGGCCACTCTCCGCCAACCCTGAACCCGCATCCAAAAGGTTAAGAGCCTTGCACCGTATCAACTAAGCTAGACAAACTACTGCTTTTTTTTTGTGTGTGTGTAAAAGAAGAGACTGATAAGGACATAAGGCAGAACCCATCAACTACAAAGTTAATCGAATTGAAATCAAACTAGACGGCTGCGAGTAGGGCTGTTCTTTTTTATCCGAAACCCGAAAACCCACCCGAATTTGAAGTCACCTGAACAACCCGAATTAAAGAATAACCGAAAAACCCAAACCCGAACAACCCAAACCTTAAATGGGTCGGTTATCTGGTCACTTTGTCGCAACCGAAAACCCGAACAACCCGGCCCGAATAACCCGAAACTTGAAACCCGAATAAAAATCGGAACATTATTTGTCTTTTTTTTATAAATGCGATTTGATTTGGAGTGTTCTGTATTTGAAAGATTGAGTTTTGAGATTTTTGAATGTTATCATACCATATTTAACAAATGTTTGAATTGGGATGATATTTTTTAACAAGATGTATTTGATGATATTTTGTGAAAAAAAAACATTCTTTTTTCATTTTACATCTAAAACCGAAAACCGAACAACCCGACCCGAACTAATCCGAACCCGAGTAACCCAACCCGAACAACCCGAACTTTAAATGGGTTGGTTATCGGGTCACTTTTTCTTAGCAAAAACCCGAAAAAACCAGAAAAATAACACGAAGAATACCCCAGGCTGCCAGTAAATCAAATCATTAGTGGTCTAGTCGTGTGGTAACTGCCCCACAAAACTGGTGTGGGTTTAAAAAAATAAAACAATTATTCAAGTATAATAATTGCTAAAAGAAGTTTAAAAACTAAATCGCCCACCGTGGGGCTCGAACCCACGACCACAAGGTTAAGAGCCTTGCGCTCTACCAACTGAGCTAGACGGGCTTTTGTGTTCTAACCGAATTTTGAATATTGATAGATCAGATCGTTATGGGAAGGATAAACTTTTGATCGGAAATCGTGATCAGTTTAGATCTAAAAATTTGATTTAAATCTATATAGGTGTTGGATCATATCGATGATCCATTTTTTTTATCAGAAATTGTGCTCAGTTTAGATCTAAAAATTTGATTTAAATCTATATAGGTGTTGGATCATATCGATGATCCATTTGGTTATTTTTATGGAAACTGATAAAACAACAAATCAAAGATGCATAATGGAAGAAAATACCTTTAAATAATAACCGCCTAGAATTCCTTCACTCAACTTCAAAACAATTACGAGGGGCTTAAATCTTTAATGTATAATCAGATAAGCAATCCACAAGTTTTGGAACCCATTGGTACTTTCTTCATCTCATAAGAACTTGATCAAGCCTATTAATTATTATTCACTAGTATTAAGCCCCCCGCGTTGCGGCGGAGGTGTAAAACCATGCCAAGTAGTACCAATGTCATACCACTATCAGTGACTACCAATACTTGAAAAGCTCGTAAAAACAAAATAAAAAGGAATGAAAAAATAAAATCGAACGAAAAGCAAACGTAAAATCGTTGAACCACACACACCCGTTGCAGCGTGTCAATGCAAAGAAATTAGTCTGAAACGTAAAACAAAAAAAAAATAACTAAGTCGATCTAGCGTTGTGACGAACATGTCAAACGGGAATAAATACACGCCTTGCGGCGGGCATGTCAAACGAGAAAAAATAGGCAAAAAAACGTTGAACCCCACTCGCATGTTGCGGTGTGTTAACTCACAAAACTTCGAACGAAACGTAAAACGAAAAAAACATGCGAAAGATGAAAAGTATGGAAGACCAATGTTGAAAGTAAAAATGTACTTGGGTTAAACTGCAAAAAAAACTGAAAAGCTTTAGGTTAAAAGTAAAAATAATCAAAGAGGTTAAATTGTAAAAGATAAAAAGTTTTGTGTTAAAAGTGAAAAATCAATTTTTTTTAAACCCCTTAAACATAGGGTTCAACCCTATGAAGCACAAAAAAGAATTATAAATTAATAGTGTAACAACCCGCACTTTCGTGCATTGTTACTACTCGGTATACTCGTTACGCCTAGCACCAGAGATTCGGATCATAATGTAACTATATCGCATACATCGCTACTCGAAGGGTAATCACATATTTTCGAAATACAATATCGCTATACTATATCACGTCACAAGCACTAACACTCACGATGACACTGGGTGAGGACCTATTCTACCCTCCTCGGTGGCCGTGATGTGTCGAAACGCAGACAATTAACGCTAACGAAGACTCTCGGGTGAGTGCTACAGCTTCAGTCGTCGTGACGATGATGACAATACGAGTGAGTGGTACCCCGTCAGTCTTTGTGGCATAAAATACAATAACGTTCACGATGACATCGAGTAAGGACCTATACTACTCTCCTTGATGGCCGTGAAACGTCGCTAATAATCGCACACTCGAAACGGAAACCGAATGTTATATCGAAACTTTGGAATATGGATACGTATATACGACCTTTTTGTGATTAGTTATAATAAATACATACCTATCTATACGAAACAGAGTAACAAAATCATCGCAACGCACAACGCACAAGCTCCAAATGCTGAGGTACAACCTACAAGACATGTCCAATCGATCGGACAAGACATGTCCAACCGATCGGACAAACATGCCACCCGATCGGACAGACATGCCACCCGATCGGACAGACATGCCACCCGATCGGACAGACATGCAGCCGATCGGACAGACATGCCAGCCGATCGGACAGACATGCCAGCCGATCGGACAGACATGCCAGCCGATCGGACAGTCATGCCAAACGATCGGGCGGATAGGCCGGCCGATCAAACGGGCCATCCGATCCAACACACTTTTCACCTCTTTTCCCCTCATTTGCCTATAAATACCCCTCAGTCACATCAAGAACACTTGATGTGACTGTACTCGTTCGACCAGACGTTCCAACCCACTTTTCTCTCGATTCCTCGCAATTCTGGTAAGTTTCTAACCCAAATCTTGTACTTCTATGACCTATATGCAATTCTACACCCTTCTACCTTTTAAATCTTCACTTTCAACCGTGAAATCTATGGATTTTGGGCATTCTGGGGTGATGTCACCATAAAGTTCTTATGAACTTCAAGGGTGATGTCATCCTATGCAAGAACGACTCAGATCTGAGTGATTTCCATACGTTTTCACATAAATCAAGTCTAAATCTATGTTTTCTAATCAAGAAGTTGTGTGATTCCTAAGGATTTGAGGTGTCTTGAAGATGATGTCATCCTAAGTTCACATGAACTTCAAAGTGTGACCACATTCTTACCATAAACAACTCGGATCTAAGTAATTTCACCTGTTTTGTAACAAACCCCACCTAAATCTATGTTAACTAGCTAAAATGTGCGTGATTTCGGGTTAAACATGGGAAAAGCCATCAGGAACAGCCAGATCTGATGGAATGGGGTGGTTCCCGGCCGTTGATGAGTCGGACTTGATGGAATTTCAGCTGTTTAGCACGTCACGACAATGTCTCGACCAAAACCATCGAAAAACCTTCAAACCTTGTCAAAAACAGCTGGACGGGCCAGCCGATCGAACGGGCAGTCGATCGGACAGGCTAGCCGATCGGACATGCTAGCCGATCGGACATGCTAGCCGATCGGACAGCCCATCCGATCGAACAGCCCATCCGATCGAACAGCCCATCCGATCGGATAATAGCCCATCCGAACGGGCCAGCATCCTACCAAGATTATCTTTCGTTCCTGACATTTAACGCGCTATAAAACGCTCATGTGATCAGGGTATTCTTAAACATTATCCCGCCAATCCAACCAAGCACGCACTGTGAGTATACTTGAACCCTTTTTAATCGCGTTTTGGGTGTAACATACGTTTCTAACAAATCGAACTTATCAAACGAATTACTGGAGCAATTGAACTATCACTTGCGAATAACTGTTATGCATAGATATACGTGATGCTAGTTGCATATGTGCTAGGGCTTATACTCGTGACGTCCCACCATGACTAGTATAGTATTATTGCGCCCGACGGGGTCTAGTTTGCCATCGCATATTCGAGCATCGAGGACTTAGTTGGTAGTATCAGCTTTGTGAGTATATATGTCGTGTGTTACGTTTATGCATGTGGAAATTCGCTACACATTTTTTTTAATCTATTACGCTATACATATCAAACCTGTATACTCGCCAATACTTTTGTATTGACAAATCTTTTAACATATGTTGCAGGTTAGATCGCAGA
The DNA here is from genome assembly GCA_030545235.1 of Helianthus tuberosus. Taxonomy (NCBI): domain Eukaryota; kingdom Viridiplantae; phylum Streptophyta; class Magnoliopsida; order Asterales; family Asteraceae; genus Helianthus; species Helianthus tuberosus. Next base: position 186,447,967 of record CM060383.1, read on the forward strand.
CTATATCAAAACAAGCTAGGAGGTCTAGAAACCCAATTAAAAATCTAGGTTGTCGGATATGTATTGTTCGAGAGGACAAGAAATCTGTGATAACTTATGTGATTGTATTACTTGTTAGTATGGGATAACGAATGTATTAAATATTATCGCAAGATAGTTGTTATGGATTCTCTTGAGCAATCTGATTCGCCTAGTGTCGTGCCCCAATGATTCTGCCATCAGTTGGGGTGTGACAGATTGGTATCAGAGCCATAACTATAGGGAATTAGGACAGACTCGACCTAGTCCGGGTCGACGTCTTAGAAATTGACCTAGTCTATAGTCTAAGTACCAACAGGCCGACTCGTACAAACCAGTAGGGTTTGTATCGGGCCTACCTGATACTCTCGATCGAAATTGCTAAAAGCTACAACTTTGTGTGAACACCGCATGCTACAACTTCACACGAAGAGGCCTTTCCTAAGGCTGGAATACTACTTAGCCTTTCCTAAGGCTGACATAATACACGTGTTTTTGAAATTACTCGCATAACAAAACCGAGTAATCCTGTCGAGACCAGGTGTGAAAACCAAGAACTCTCGATGAGATCGCTCACTCAGCGCATTTTCTAGCACGAGAACCTTTCATCGAGTTAGGAGTGACATCCACATCTCGACAAAGATCTCCATTCGAAATCTAGTGGAACTCACGAATTTATTCGAAGAGCATAACCACAATTAGGAACGAAACTATTAAGTCAGGGGTGAAACCCGTACCTTAATAAGCCGTTCCACTCTCTATAGACTGGTTTTCAAAAAGCTCTCACCAAGGATTCGACTATCACGATGACTCGAGCCACGCGATGACTAGGAAGACGAATGCTATGAGCTGCATCCCAGTGGAAGCATGGAGTCTTCTAAGTCAACGCGCGCGCACGAACTTGTTGAAGATAGTTGGGTTACCTGGGTTAGTCGACGCCTAAACACCCAAGGCACTCTATCGTACAAACCGCCAATGTTACAACTGGCTGGAACTTATTTACGTTTTGAAACTTTACGCGTTATCAATTTCTCGATTTAACGATTTTCACTCCCTACTTTATAAACGCACAAGTCGCACAGCCATCGCAATCTAAAACGAAACCCGAATGTTCGCAACAAAACTAATGCATAATCTACCGCATTCGCTCTCGCTATCTCACCTCAGCGCGTCCTCGCATATTCTAAATCGACCTGTATGTGTATGAATACAAATTGCAGTTATATAAATACCTATATATACATATAAACAACAAGTCATTGTGTGAGAACTTAGGAACTTTGTGTCTCCTATGTGGCTCCTATGTGGCTCCTATGTGATTCGTATTACTACTATACTATCGCATCAAGTTTTGAACGCGCTCAATCGCATCGCTGAACTCAAAAACCATTATGATCGAATCTCACTCCAAGTCTCTTTCTGTCTAGATGCCTTCCAACAACTCTACTTCGAGAATGTTAGCAAAGAGACGAGCCAAATGAAGGGGCGAAAAGAGGATTGCTTCACTTGTGACCAGCGAAGTGGTCAAAGTCATTCCTCAGATCGTCACACAAGTGCACTCTCGTATCAACTCTCGAACTTCGGAAGACGTTAAGACAGAAGAGCCGCAATCTACTTTCCTCTACAAACACTTCAAAGCCTGTGACCCGATGGAATTCACAGGTAAAGGAGGTGCTTCTCAACTACTCCAGTGGTTCGATTCTATCGAAGTTACCCTTCGTCAAAGTGGGTGTCCCGATAGTTTCCGAACTACCTGCGCTACCGGAGTATTACAATCACGAGCACTCGACTGGTGGACCGCCGAACGTAACAAACATGGAATCTCTGCAGCTTACGCTCTCTCTTGGAACGAGCTGAAAGAGCTCATGAAGAAAGAGTACTGTCCTCCTTACGAAATTCAGAAGCTGGAAGACGAATTCTGGAAAACCAAGCAATTCGAAAGTGACAACGCTGGCTACACCGCAAGGTTCAAACAGCTTAGCATAATCTGCCCAAGTCAAGTCGACACTTCAGAAAAAGCCATTTTGAAGTACATTCGTGGCTTGCCTGAGCGTGTGGGTGATTTTGTCGAAGCTGCAAGACCTGCTACCATCGAAGAAACCTACCGCTTAGCCGCAGAAATCAACAACAAACGACTCATGGAAGGGTTCTTCTCAAAGAATCATGTCAAGCAAGCTTATCAAGCAATCGCCATTAATTCTTCAGGCGATCCTGTCGACGATTCTTCTGACGAATCTGCTGGTGATTCTTCTAACAAATCTGCCGACGGATCTTCAGACAAATCGGCCAAAGATTCTACAAGTGAGTCCTCAGACGAATCCTCCAACGACGACACCTCTTCGCAAGACACCGACAAACCTAGCCGCAAACGAAAGACTTCAAGCCCGAACTCCTCAACAACCGAGCTGCTGCAGCCAAAGCCTCTTCAAACAGTCCCGGTGTTTCCAAAACGAGCTTACACTGGAGCTCATCCTCAGTGTTATTCATGCACCTATCACCATCCAGTTGGGGCTGACTGTCGCTATTGAAGTATCTGCAACCGTTACGGTCACTTCACTCGCAACTGCCGCATCGAACCGCGAACTTGAGTACGACAACAACAGCTCCAGCAAAGGCCTTCAGCATCAAGCATCTAGCAAGCGTAGGATAAAGTTGTAATGATACGATTTTTGACGTTAATTCTAAGTTTTGAGCCCACTCTATTACTCGATGTTGCCGCTATGCGTCACATTAACTCTCATTTTCGTATTCTCTTTCACACTCTAGTCGTCGCACTTAGACTAGAGTCACACATATACTATATACTATATCACGAAATAATGTGTTTAACCCTCACTACACTCTTGGAACGAGGTACGATAAAAGTGCAAGGAACAACTAATCACGGGTGCACACGGGAGTATTTGGGTCAGTGCACGGAGATCGTAAGTAAATTCTAAGGTGCCATAAGCGTCTCAACCAAGTATGACACCGAAACACGAGATTTAAGTAATAGGGGTAAAGCAAGGTGTGCTTTACCATATTACCGAAGTTTCGTGCAGAAAGTGCCATGTGACAACCCGAACTTTCAAGTTTAGCGTTGTCTAACCTCGTAACTTTTAATCTGGTATTGTTCCTGTTACACTACGTTTTTATAACAACGCTTGCTATTTGTTAATTGTTAAACCTTAACGTAAACGAGAATTATTGTTTGTATGTTGGGCCTTAGACTACATTTGGGCCGCACTTGTTACACTCCCCTACGGCCCACGCACACACACAAGTTACTCTAGGCCAAGTTACACGAGCCGAAGCCCAAACCAAGCACAATTGCACCGAAGTCATGCTTGGGCCGGGTAAAGCCCAAGCGGGCTCGGCGGCCCTTGTTCCAAGTTATTATGACTCTATGAATTATATTGGGCACCAATTAGAGACCCGAACTTATGTATGCATAATATTCATGATTGGGCTTGGTAAAGCCCAAGTAGATTAGTAGATTGGGGCCGGCCAATACATCAGTGCATATACACACCTTAGGTAGCGTAATATGTTAATATCAATATACCAAAAACCCTAGGCTCCTCCTGAGTTGCGCGATCGCAGTGGCAGAACCCCCCTCATTCGAGTTAGCATCTCATTCGATTAGAGTCTTGGTTAGTGGTTCTTGTCTATTGTTATTCATACCTACATGATAATGTTATATGTGTTATTGAATGACGTATGATGATTAACTATGTGGTTATAATATGTGATATTGATTATTACAGTTGTATGGTTTCTAATGTAAAGTGCAAACGATGTGTTTTAATGATGAGTATGCTATGTGAAATTGGATGTCGATATCATGATGTTGTTGTTCGCGGCTGGTAACGTGGGGGAAGGGGGGTGGATCATCTAGGAGATAAGGAATCGTTGGGTTGACTAGAATAGGGATTGTTAGTTCTTGATTACTGATTTGGTGATGTATAATATGTGATTCACAATAAATCTTGATGCTTAGAGGTCCAATAGAATTAATATTAAATGATTGATAAGGTGGATGACCTTGACTAAAAATGGCGGCCCATGTGTGGATCTAATCAAACATGTTATGTTAAATGCATGATTGTCAGTAAGCATGTTATGTATATTAAATTCCCATGTGATGATCTAATCAAATAGACATTTTGATAATATTGTCAGTAAGCATGTTAGGCATATTAAATGATGAGATGATAGTGTTTGTTGAATTCGGATAGGGTGAGATTACAAATATGAATTCATGATAAGCACTCACTGAAAGGGTTATGTTTTAAAAATTGTTTTGATGTTTTATTAATAAGTTACATGATGATGAACAATAGTGTTTTAGAAGTTGTTTTGATATTAACTGCCATCGATGAATACTTGAGGATATTGAATAAAAAAAATGATTAAATGATGTAGTAAAGGAATATTGTGTGTCTATATATATATATGGAACATGTCAATTAGGATTGGTGATAAGATACGAGTATGGTTAGTTAGTTTGCATGCCGACTGATTAGGGGATCAACTTGAAAGGGGTAAACGTGATTTTATTTGTTGACATATGTGCAAGTATGTGTTGACTGCCATGATACATGTTTCTGTGCAGTATTCTAAAATGAGTGTATTGTTACCTAACGTACTTGTACCTGAATCCCATACGCCTGCGATGCGACCTTACGATAAATGCTATAAATCAGTGTGTTGCACGATTAACGATTACAATTGTTTAAGGAAAAGTGTTGTACTTGTATGTTACTTATGTGACGTGTACGTAAAATACGTGATATACGTGAATATTAAACTGACTATTCTTGGTAACCACGGTAGGGTTTGGTTGGCTAACTTGGAATGGGTAAACATAACATACCGAGCAATCCAAGGTGAGTTCACTACATTCGAGCATGCGTCCCAGTGGTTGGGGACAGTCAGTGGTTTGGGTAAAAGCGGGTATATTGGTTAATATTCTCACCTATCATTTTTGTAAGTCCCTTATTCGGGTATTAGTTGGTAGCGCTACTTAGGTTTGGCACCCTCACACCGCTCCTGGATAGGACGGATGTGAACTAATGACCCAGTCGGGCCCAGTACTAGATAGGAGTACGTGGGATAGGGCAGTCATGTACATCAGGAGCCGTCTTGTTCGGAATTGAGATATTAACAATATTACTTGCATTTGTCAGTGAACTGTTTTACATACAACTGGTAACAAACGTTTTCTTAAACTGTGAACTCGCCAGCTTTGTCTGATACACTTGTTACATGCTCGCAGGTCGTTAGATATCTTGGAACAGGAACTTGCTGGCTGGAGGGCATGAGTGGTCATGGTTCACACCGATTGGTTTTATTTATTGAACATTGGTTCTTACATTTTTTTGGAAAATGTTTATATTGTGATACGTTAACGCTTCCGCTGAATTTGCTGGTTTCGAATAACTTATGTTTGGATTTTAATATTAAATGATGAAACTTTATTTTAAACTTATGGATTCAATGTAATTGGTGGCTCGTTGCTAGTGGGTCACATGCCTAACAGGGACACTCCCTAGGTGGTATTTTGAGGGTGTGACAGTTTGGTATCAGAGCCACTGGTTATAGTGAACTTGGTTTTAAAAATGTTTTTATAAAACCAGACTATAACCGTTCAGTTCTGAATACGCGAATACGACCATGACACTCAGCTCCAGACTGCAAGGTTCGTCTCCCGTATACTCATTGTACTGCATAACTAGTGAACGCTTACATATGAAATTGCATGTGATTGCACGTTTAGCACAACAGTATGAATTCCTGTATTACTTGCATGTGTTATATGACTGATAGGGTGGTATTTCCCTAAACATTTGTGACTCATGTTTCGTGATGCTCTTTGTTTGTTACTTGAGTTTGAGGAACCATTTTACATGAGTTAGGAGGAGCTGAGATGAGCATGCAAATCACAATATTATTGTGGGTGCACACATAATAATAATGTGGGGTGCATGTGAGTCCCAGTGAGACTTAACGAGTGAAAAAGGGGTTCTGTTCCGTTATTTGATCGATGTGAAACACAACAGTCTATAAGAGTCATAGCAGTGATTGTCTCTTACTTGAATGTGGCCTTTTCATTCCTATCTGAATCCTTTCAAATCTCGATGCTATCGAGTATTACTTGAACACCCATCTGAACGCCTAGCGAACTGTGTAGAATGTTAGGTGCTTGCACGGACATCCCTGAGTTGGATGTTGCAACGACAATGAATAGCCTATACCTTTCTCACTTTTCTTCGTTTGCTGGAACTCTATGTATTGACGTCTCAGACTCCGAAGTGTGATCACTTCTGCAACACTCTCGCAGCATACCGCGTATTACTCAATCGACTTGCTAGATCGATGGACAAAAGGGTAAGCATAGTATTTTACCGACCTCAGTATTTGGACAACCCTGATTACCGGCAACAAACACCAGTAAATTGACTTCAATTGAATTCTTAACTCTAGTTAGCGACTCGTGGGAGTCAGCTCTTACGAATCAATCGGGTCATAAGCGATGGCAACAGATTATAGTGTGAAATATGTGGCTACCAGCACAGTGAGTAGCGCGTGGCATGGAATGTGAAAAGATGGACTTTGATGGTGGAAGATTGTAGGGCTTCGTTTCAAGCAACGGCATTGGAGGCAACAGTCGCGGCAACATCAAGGTACTCGCAATCGTAGTCTATAGCATGGAAGCGAAAGTGACACTGACAGGGATTGACTGTTGATAAGTCAAGACGTCAACAACCAAGGGAATAATGATAGTAATGGGAACCCTCGCAACCGTAACAACTACACTGGAAATGATGCTCGTGGAAGGACATTTAGGATTGGCATAAGCGACGCCAGGCATAGCAGCAACATGGTAGCTTGTATGGGTAGTTGTTCGTTTCATCTCTATTCTGCTTAACCCTGATACTTCTTGAAACCAAACCTGATGTGGAATCGGCTGATGGCAAGTCAAATGAAATCTCACATGTTCGTTAGGGTGTAAACACGACCTTGTGGGACGAGTGTTCGACGTCGACCTTCCTTCTACTATCCTCGATAGTTACAACGCAGTAGTTAGTGTGAATTGGTTATCCAGGAATCACGCAGATATACCCAGTGAGGAGAAAACTTTGTGTGGAGAATCGTTATTTGTTCTAAAGCATCAGAGCAGTGCAAAAGTTAGCGCCATTTCAGCTGTGAAGGCCAGAAGTGTCTACGGAGGGATTACTCCGCTGTGTTAGCAACCGTTACCGATGATGGGGCTAAGGGAAAAGAGGATCGAGGATCCACCAATTGTTTGTGATCCCTCTCGGTTTGTTACCCGAGGAACTTTCGGGCTTACTCCCACAACTGTTAGGCAGAATCTCAGTTTAATCTCACGCCAGAAGCAGCCTTGATCACTCGTACTTCATACCGTCTTGCACCAGGAGGGTTGCAAGAACTGTCTAGTCAACTTCATACCGTCTTGCACCAGGAGGGTTGCAAGAACTGTCTAGTCAACTTCAGGAACTACCGGGTGAGAGTTTTAGCGATCTAGCTCCTTGTTCTAGGGAGCCCGAGCTCTATTGTGGAAATGAAGGACAAGTCCTTTCATACGCGTACAGACTACCCCAAGGTAGCAATCATATACCGTCACCCTCTATCTCGCATCGACAACCTGCTTGACCTGCTGCAATGATTAAGCTTCTATTCGGAAACCGACTTAAGATCAGACTGTCACTTGAAGGAAGACCCAGGGGAGGACGACTTCTAACACGGCATTACAGGCACAGTACGAACACTACGATTTTCTGTTCTCGTTGTTTAATGTTGCCCAACACACCAGCAGCCTTAGGGATCACATGAGTAGTATGTGCCAACCCCATCTTGCTAGATTCGCCAACCGTGTTTATCTATGACGTTTTGAATCATTTTCAGGAGAAAGGAACAACATGGGCGGCGTATGTATCTTAGTTTAGAGCTCCTGAGGGAGGAGCCACTCCACGTGAAGTCTTGTTAAAGGTAACTTCTGGATTCGAAAGGTACATTTTGGGCATATAAACAATGAAGTGGGAATACGCGTGGATCTCGCCAAGACCCATTTTGTTAGAAACTGATCAACACCAAATATCCCTTCGAGGATACGACAATCTCTTTAGCACAGCAGGGTGCAGTGCTCGTGGAAGACAAAACAGGGGGATATCTTTTCAGTTTTCGAATCCCAACTCTGCAATGCACTGAGTATCGCCTGTACCCGAGAATGCAGGTGAACTAGCGGTATACCATGATGGTTCGACTCGGAGACCCAGTTACACACCGACGCAACACGAGAGAGTGATGACTTACGTAATGGAGTTACAAAGAGGAACTGCACGACACACAACCGGCGGTGGAAACCGTGGTCTTTGGATTTACTTGGAGGCATTACTTGGACGGTACCGAATGCGCTACTTAGACCGATCACAAAGGCCTCCCGTGTACTCTGGTTTCGAAAGAGCTAAATCGGTTAATGGCATCGCTGGATGGAACTCTTGGGTGATTACGACTGTGGAACTTGAACGTGCACGAGCTTCGCAGCCCACTACCGACTCTAACTTAACTGATCTGACATGATCTGTTCAAACTGGGGAACTGATGGAAGAGAATTTTCAAGTTGAACCCATGCGGGGCATGGAGAAGCCACCTTGGCAGGTCGGACGATATTCGCTACCCCATGGGACGAATGTGGATCTCATTATGAAGTAACTGTAGGAAATTTGTGTTGAGCAAAGCACACCGGCCTCGATATTCTAGTCGTCTGGGTTTGATGAGAGACTTTAGGATTTATAAACCTTGTACTGGTGATCGGGCACGAAGGCCCACCTAGCTAGGTATGGGAATGATGTTTGACTTGGGGGAAAGTCAAGGTGAAGTATTAGCAATCAGAAACACCCATATGGAAACGAGAACAGACTACCATGGATTTTGTCACTGGGCTACCTAGAACTCGAAGCGGAAACAATATCACCTGGGTGATCGTTGATTGTCTCACGTTACCAGTACACTTTCTTGCAATCAAGAAAACTGACGAGTCTTCACAGTTGTGAATGTTCCTCTGAGAGAGGCGGCTTTTCGGCACGAGGAGCCAACTCCTGTTACCTCTAAATTTGATCTATGCATGATTTATGTCAGACAATACACAACACCCTTGGCCCACGTCAGGACCAGAACATTGCTTATCGCCATTGGGAAAACGATCAGAGAAAAACGAACTCCCCTTGACACTCGAAGACATGCTGCAAGCATGTGTGGGATTGATTTAGTGAAAATTGGAATGACACATACCTTTGGCTGGGTTCTACCGTAACAATTACCATTCTTGTATTCAGACAGTTCGGTTTGAGACATTTCGTGGACAGCAACGCTAATCTCCTTGTTGGATTAAGGTGGGTGACAACCTAATCACAGGTCTAGGACTTGTGCTCGAAACTCTTGAAGATTGCTTAGATCGGAAATTGTATGACGGCAACGCGTGACTGTCAGGAAAGCTGATAAGCTTATGAAACACTGGGAGTTCGCTGTAGGCGAACGTGTCATAATCGAAAGTCTCACCCTGGGAGGGTGCGGTACGCTGTAGAAAACGTGGCAAGCTTAGTTTACGATGCGTTGGGACATTCGGATTTCTGGAACGAATCGGTGACATGGCTCACAAACTTGGGTAAACTGACGAAATGGAATAACGTTCGTGATGACATTTATACCTCGAATTTAAGGCAGTGTTTGTCCGATGAAACACTTGTGATACCCTTACCAGAGTCTGAGGTTATCGGACCAGTTGTATTTATCAGGGGATCTATCGGAAATCATGGAACAGGACGTCAGGATTCGTTAGCTTAGTCGAATTCCAATCGTGAGTGTTTGTTGGGACTCAAGACGTGGACCAGAGTTCACGTGGGGATGCAAGGATCAAATGAAACTCAAGTAACCTCAACTCTTTCCAGTTGACTAATCAAATTCGGATACTACTGGTGAATTTCGGGACGAAATTTCTCTTCAAGTTAGGGATGATGTGGCACCTGAGTAAAAATCCGCAACAATCTTGATTTATCATTTCATTTCTCTGTGCTTACTTATCAAATTTCGGGACGAAATTTCTTTCAAGTTGGGAATGATGTGACAACCCGAACTTTCAAGTTTAGCGTTGTCTAACCTCGTAACTTTTAATCTGGTATTGTTCCTGTTACACTACGTTTTTATAACAACGCTTGCTATTTGTTAATTGTTAAACCTTAACGTAAACGAGAATTATTGTTTGTATGTTGGGCCTTAGACTACATTTGGGCCGCACTTGTTACACTCCCCTACGGCCCACGCACACACACAAGTTACTCTAGGCCAAGTTACACGAGCCGAAGCCCAAACCAAGCACAATTGCACCGAAGTCATGCTTGGGCCGGGTAAAGCCCAAGCGGGCTCGGCGGCCCTTGTTCCAAGTTATTATGACTCTATGAATTATATTGGGCACCAATTAGAGACCCGAACTTATGTATGCATAATATTCATGATTGGGCTTGGTAAAGCCCAAGTAGATTAGTAGATTGGGGCCGGCCAATACATCAGTGCATATACACACCTTAGGTAGCGTAATATGTTAATATCAATATACCAAAAACCCTAGGCTCCTCCTGAGTTGCGCGATCGCAGTGGCAGAACCCCCCTCATTCGAGTTAGCATCTCATTCGATTAGAGTCTTGGTTAGTGGTTCTTGTCTATTGTTATTCATACCTACATGATAATGTTATATGTGTTATTGAATGACGTATGATGATTAACTATGTGGTTATAATATGTGATATTGATTATTACAGTTGTATGGTTTCTAATGTAAAGTGCAAACGATGTGTTTTAATGATGAGTATGCTATGTGAAATTGGATGTCGATATCATGATGTTGTTGTTCGCGGCTGGTAACGTGGGGGAAGGGGGGTGGATCATCTAGGAGATAAGGAATCGTTGGGTTGACTAGAATAGGGATTGTTAGTTCTTGATTACTGATTTGGTGATGTATAATATGTGATTCACAATAAATCTTGATGCTTAGAGGTCCAATAGAATTAATATTAAATGATTGATAAGGTGGATGACCTTGACTAAAAATGGCGGCCCATGTGTGGATCTAATCAAACATGTTATGTTAAATGCATGATTGTCAGTAAGCATGTTATGTATATTAAATTCCCATGTGATGATCTAATCAAATAGACATTTTGATAATATTGTCAGTAAGCATGTTAGGCATATTAAATGATGAGATGATAGTGTTTGTTGAATTCGGATAGGGTGAGATTACAAATATGAATTCATGATAAGCACTCACTGAAAGGGTTATGTTTTAAAAATTGTTTTGATGTTTTATTAATAAGTTACATGATGATGAACAATAGTGTTTTAGAAGTTGTTTTGATATTAACTGCCATCGATGAATACTTGAGGATATTGAATAAAAAAAATGATTAAATGATGTAGTAAAGGAATATTGTGTGTCTATATATATATATGGAACATGTCAATTAGGATTGGTGATAAGATACGAGTATGGTTAGTTAGTTTGCATGCCGACTGATTAGGGGATCAACTTGAAAGGGGTAAACGTGATTTTATTTGTTGACATATGTGCAAGTATGTGTTGACTGCCATGATACATGTTTCTGTGCAGTATTCTAAAATGAGTGTATTGTTACCTAACGTACTTGTACCTGAATCCCATACGCCTGCGATGCGACCTTACGATAAATGCTATAAATCAGTGTGTTGCACGATTAACGATTACAATTGTTTAAGGAAAAGTGTTGTACTTGTATGTTACTTATGTGACGTGTACGTAAAATACGTGATATACGTGAATATTAAACTGACTATTCTTGGTAACCACGGTAGGGTTTGGTTGGCTAACTTGGAATGGGTAAACATAACATACCGAGCAATCCAAGGTGAGTTCACTACATTCGAGCATGCGTCCCAGTGGTTGGGGACAGTCAGTGGTTTGGGTAAAAGCGGGTATATTGGTTAATATTCTCACCTATCATTTTTGTAAGTCCCTTATTCGGGTATTAGTTGGTAGCGCTACTTAGGTTTGGCACCCTCACACCGCTCCTGGATAGGACGGATGTGAACTAATGACCCAGTCGGGCCCAGTACTAGATAGGAGTACGTGGGATAGGGCAGTCATGTACATCAGGAGCCGTCTTGTTCGGAATTGAGATATTAACAATATTACTTGCATTTGTCAGTGAACTGTTTTACATACAACTGGTAACAAACGTTTTCTTAAACTGTGAACTCGCCAGCTTTGTCTGATACACTTGTTACATGCTCGCAGGTCGTTAGATATCTTGGAACAGGAACTTGCTGGCTGGAGGGCATGAGTGGTCATGGTTCACACCGATTGGTTTTATTTATTGAACATTGGTTCTTACATTTTTTTGGAAAATGTTTATATTGTGATACGTTAACGCTTCCGCTGAATTTGCTGGTTTCGAATAACTTATGTTTGGATTTTAATATTAAATGATGAAACTTTATTTTAAACTTATGGATTCAATGTAATTGGTGGCTCGTTGCTAGTGGGTCACATGCCTAACAGGGACACTCCCTAGGTGGTATTTTGAGGGTGTGACAGTTTGGTATCAGAGCCACTGGTTATAGTGAACTTGGTTTTAAAAATGTTTTTATAAAACCAGACTATAACCGTTCAGTTCTGAATACGCGAATACGACCATGACACTCAGCTCCAGACTGCAAGGTTCGTCTCCCGTATACTCATTGTACTGCATAACTAGTGAACGCTTACATATGAAATTGCATGTGATTGCACGTTTAGCACAACAGTATGAATTCCTGTATTACTTGCATGTGTTATATGACTGATAGGGTGGTATTTCCCTAAACATTTGTGACTCATGTTTCGTGATGCTCTTTGTTTGTTACTTGAGTTTGAGGAACCATTTTACATGAGTTAGGAGGAGCTGAGATGAGCATGCAAATCACAATATTATTGTGGGTGCACACATAATAATAATGTGGGGTGCATGTGAGTCCCAGTGAGACTTAACGAGTGAAAAAGGGGTTCTGTTCCGTTATTTGATCGATGTGAAACACAACAGTCTATAAGAGTCATAGCAGTGATTGTCTCTTACTTGAATGTGGCCTTTTCATTCCTATCTGAATCCTTTCAAATCTCGATGCTATCGAGTATTACTTGAACACCCATCTGAACGCCTAGCGAACTGTGTAGAATGTTAGGTGCTTGCACGGACATCCCTGAGTTGGATGTTGCAACGACAATGAATAGCCTATACCTTTCTCACTTTTCTTCGTTTGCTGGAACTCTATGTATTGACGTCTCAGACTCCGAAGTGTGATCACTTCTGCAACACTCTCGCAGCATACCGCGTATTACTCAATCGACTTGCTAGATCGATGGACAAAAGGGTAAGCATAGTATTTTACCGACCTCAGTATTTGGACAACCCTGATTACCGGCAACAAACACCAGTAAATTGACTTCAATTGAATTCTTAACTCTAGTTAGCGACTCGTGGGAGTCAGCTCTTACGAATCAATCGGGTCATAAGCGATGACAACAGATTATAGTGTGAAATATGTGGCTACCAGCACAGTGAGTAGCGCGTGGCATGGAATGTGAAAAGATGGACTTTGATGGTGGAAGATTGTAGGGCTTCGTTTCAAGCAACGACATTGGAGGCAACAGTCGCGGCAACATCAAGGTACTCGCAATCGTAGTCTATAGCATGGAAGCGAAAGTGACACTGACAGGGATTGACTGTTGATAAGTCAAGACGTCAACAACCAAGGGAATAATGATAGTAATGGGAACCCTCGCAACCGTAACAACAACACTGGAAGTGATGCTCGTGGAAGGACATTTAGGATTGGCATAAGCGATGCCAGGCATAGCAGCAACATGGTAGCTTGTATAGGTAGTTGTTCGTTTCATCTCTATTCTGCTTAACCCTGATACTTCTTGAAACCAAACCTGATGTGGAATCGGCTGATGGCAAGTCAAATGAAATCTCACATGTTCGTTAGGGTGTAAACACGACCTTGTGGGACGAGTGTTCGACGTCGACCTTCCTTCTACTATCCTCGATAGTTACAACGCAGTAGTTAGTGTGAATTGGTTATCCAGGAATCACGCAGATATACCCAGTGAGGAGAAAACTTTGTGTGGAGAATCGTTATTTGTTCTAAAGCATCAGAGCAGTGCAAAAGTTAGCGCCATTTCAGCTGTGAAGGCCAGAAGTGTCTACGGAGGGATTACTCCGCTGTGTTAGCAACCGTTACCGATGATGGGGCTAAGGGAAAAGAGGATCGAGGATCCACCAATTGTTTGTGATCCCTCTCGGTTTGTTACCCGAGGAACTTTCGGGCTTACTCCAACAACTGTTAGGCAGAATCTCAGTTTAATCTCACGCCAGAAGCAGCCTTGATCACTCGTACTTCATACCGTCTTGCACCAGGAGGGTTGCAAGAACTGTCTAGTCAACTTCATACCGTCTTGCACCAGGAGGGTTGCAAGAACTGTCTAGTCAACTTCAGGAACTACCGGGTGAGAGTTTTAGCGATCTAGCTCCTTGTTCTAGGGAGCCCGAGCTCTATTGTGGAAATGAAGGACAAGTCCTTTCATACGCGTACAGACTACCCCAAGGTAGCAATCATATACCGTCACCCTCTATCTCGCATCGACAACCTGCTTGACCTGCTGCAATGATTAAGCTTCTATTCGGAAACCGACTTAAGATCAGACTGTCACTTGAAGGAAGACCCAGGGGAGGACGACTTCTAACACGGCATTACAGGCACAGTACGAACACTACGATTTTCTGTTCTCGTTGTTTAATGTTGCCCAACACACCAGCAGCCTTAGGGATCACATGAGTAGTATGTGCCAACCCCATCTTGCTAGATTCGCCAACCGTGTTTATCTATGACGTTTTGAATCATTTTCAGGAGAAAGGAACAACATGGGCGGCGTATGTATCTTAGTTTAGAGCTCCTGAGGGAGGAGCCACTCCACGTGAAGCTCATATGATTAAGGCAAGGTGTTTTAGTCATATCAGCGGGCTTTCGTGGAAAAAGGGCCATGTAGGGCCTGATGTTAGTTAGACTCTGTGGTGTAATCAATCAAATCGAACCGCATGAATCGCGCATACCTCCATCATTGCGTTGATGTTAATCGTGTAATCACCTAATTGCTTATCGCTTATCAAGTTGCATACCGTTTACCGCTCGCTTGGTGTCCCTCGCAGTTTGTATGGTATTAGTACACATGACACCGCTTCACGAGGCAAAACTAACCTGGTTAAACATGATGTTTCGCCATGTTAGCACACTCTCGTGGAAACGTGCCGTGTGGGTTTAATATGGAATCTAATCGAAAACGCGCTATTCGCTTATCGCTCGGCGCCTACCCAGACACGACACATAAGTGTTTTGTGTCGTCAGGCTACTCGCGCACGCTGCTGTAGCTACGTTCGCAACTCAACTCGCCGGTTTAACCTATTCGATCCTATCCTATACTCGGTCTGACTTTCTATCGATTGGACCGAGTGAGCGCATATTCGATCCGTGTCGTATCGGCACACATGACACCGCCTCACGAAACGGAAGTAATATGGGAGAAACATGGTGGATACGCCGCTGGTACTTCCTATATATAAATGTTTTAATCATATTAATGAACTTCCGTGGGAAAGTACCAAGTGGGAGCCGATGCTAAATTGTCTTTTCAAACGGTTAAAAACTGATTTTTATAAAACTTTTTATTAAAAACCAGGGACAAGTGAAATTCCTCACAATGTGGAGGTAACATCGAATCAGCTTAACTCCCTGCCCAAGGGAAGCTTTCAGGAGTCCAAATTTTTCCTTGAAACCTTTTGCACTATCAAAAACAAGACTTTCTTAGGACGTTGGCTCAACATTGAGTTCAGCTGAACCCATGTCGTAGGAGAGTTTTCGTAACCCCCGTTTTCATCTTCGAGTTCCTTAAAATGTGTAAAACCTAAACTTCCTTGCAAACGTTGGTCAACATCGACTCAGTTGGCCATACGTTAAAAGGAAATAGTTCGAGATTTCCATCCGAAATTCCTTTTGAATATCTAAAACGAACGCTTCTTGTAACGTTGGTTAACGATCGACTCAGTTAATTCTACGTTATGAGAAACCTCTTCAAGTCCTTTAAAAATTGCAATCGCATCGAACTAACGAATTCTTCGCAACACGAGGTACTGTGGAACGCCAACTCATGGGGTATTACTTTAGTCATTACGTCGCCTTCTCGCTATCGCAATCGATCTCTCTTATTCAGAGCACTCTCGTTCGTCAACTCACGGTCAAATCACTCGCTGTATCGCTACTTGTGCAAGATCAACTCCCAGAAGTCTACCTATTGGATTAATTTCGTGATGAAATTTGCTAAAGTAGGGGAGACTATAACAACCCGCACTTTCGTGCATTGTTACTACTCGTTACGCCTAGCACCAGAGATTCGGATCATAATGTAACTATATCGCATACATCGCTACTCGATGGGTGTTTTGGTCAAAAATTACCGAAGTAATTAAGTGATCAAATTAGTTAAGTGAGGTAGTGTGCTAGAAATGAGTGTCGAAAATATGTTAATCAAGTTAATTGTAAAAACAGTTTCGGGAGCTGACAATCGCAGCTGCCTAGTTCTTCTATTGCTTCACAAATCAGGATACAGTGCAGGATGTGGTGCGGATCGACTAAGTGTTACAACTGAATTTGAATACAAGTGTGGTGTTTGCAACGATCTAGAAAATGAAAGTATGCGAGAGTGTAAGTGGAGATTGTGTGTTCTAAGCTGATCCGCCCCCATCTATTTATAGTAAAGATAAAATAACAAACTACCCTAAACTTGCGGGATCCACCGAATATTCCTTCTTCGAACGTTGTAGACCTGGTCTTTCGGGCTCAACGTCTTTCCCTCAACAAATTCGTCCGAGTCTTGAGGAGAAGAAGTCCTCTTGACCGTTAGCAAGTCTCAGCCTTTAATCTGCACGTGGTTAATTCAATAAGCCTCAGGATATCGCCCAAGATGTTAGCAATATCCTCTTCCAGCATCCTGGTCACAGATAAACAAACAAAGGCAGGATATTGATCAGGATACGTATGTTAAGAAAATGACCCCTAACAATGGGTAATTGCATATTTTCGAAATACAATATCGCTATACTATATCACGTCACAAGCACTAACACTCACGATGAAACTGGGTGAGGACCTATTCTACCCTCCTCGGTGGCGGTGATGTGTCGAAACGCAGACAATTAACGCTAACGAAGACTCTCGGGTGAGTGCTACAGCTTCAGTCGTCGTGACGATGATGACAATATGAGTGAGTGGTACCCCGTCAGTCTTTGTGGCATAAAACATAATAACGTTCACGATGACATCGAGAAAGGACCTATACTACTCTCCTTGATGGCCGTGAAACGTCGCTAATAGTCGCACACTCAAAACGGAAACCGAATGTTATATCAAAACTTTGGAATATGGATACGTATATACGACCTTTTTGTGATTAGTTATAATAAATACATACCTATCTATACGAAACAGAGTAACAAAATCATCGCAACGCGCAACGCACAAGCTCCAAATGCTGAGGCACAACCTACAAGACATGTCCAATCGATCGGACAAGACATGTCCAACCGATCGGACAGACATGCCAGCCGATCGGACAGACATCAGCCGATAGGACAGTCATGCCAACCGATCGGACGGATAGGCCGGCCGATCGAACGGGCCATCCGATCCAACACACTTTTCACCTCTTTTCCCCTCATTTGCCTATAAATACCCCTCAGTCACATCAAGAACACTTGATGTGACTGCACTCGTTCGACCAGACGTTCCAACCCACTTTTCTCTCGATTCCTCGCGATTCTGGTAAGTTTCTTACCCAAATCTTGTACTTCTATGACCTATATGCAATTCTACACCCTTCTACCTTTTAGATCTTCACTTTCAACCGTGAAATCTCTGGATTTTGGGCATTATGGGGTGATGTCACCATAAAGTTCTTATGAACTTCAAGGGTGATGTCATCCTATGCAAGAACGACTCAGATCTGAGTGATTTCCATATGTTTTCACATAAATCAAGTCTAAATCTTTGTTTTCTAATCAAGAAGTTGTGTGATTCCTAAGGATTTGAGGTGTCTTAAAGATGATGTCATCCTAAGTTCACATGAACTTCAAAGTGTGACCACATTCTTACCATAAACAACTCGGATCTAAGTAATTTCACCTGTTTTGTAACAAACCCCACCTAAATCTATGTTAACTAGCTAAAATGTGCGTGATTTCGGGTTAAACATGGGAAAAGCCATCAGGAACGACTAGATCTGATGGAACGGGGTGGTTCCCGGCCGTTAGGATGGGTCGGACTTGATGGAATTTCAGTTGTTTAGCACATCACGACAATGTCTCGACCAAAACCATCGAAAAACCTTCAAACCTTGTCAAAAACAGCTGGACGGGCCAGCCGATCGAACGGGCAGTCGATCGGACAGGCTAGCCGATCGGACATGCTAGCCGATCGGACAGCCCATCCGATCGAACAGCCCATCCGATCGTTTAATAGCCCATCCGAACGGGCCAGCATCCTACCAAGATTATCTTTCGTTCCTGACATTTAAAGCGCTATAAAACGCTCATGTGATCAAGGCATTCTTAAACATTATCCCGCCAATCCAACCAAGCACGCACTGTGAGTATACTTGAACCCTTTTTAATCGCGTTTTGGGTGTAACATACGTTTCTAACAAATCGAACTTATCAAACGAATTACTCGAGCAATTGAACTATCACTTGCGAATAACTGTTATGCATAGATATACGTGATGCTAGTTGCATATGTGCTAGGGCTTATACTCGCGACGTCCCACCATGACTAGTATAGTACTATTGCGCCCGACGGGGTCTAGTTTGCCATCGCATATTCGAGCATCGAGGACTTAGTTGGTAGTATCAGCTTTGTGAGTATATATGTCGTGTGTTACGTTTATGCATGTGGAAATTCGCTACACATTTTTTTTAATCTATTACGCTATACATATCAAACCTGTATACTCGCCAATACTTTTGTATTGACAAATCTTTTAACGTATGTTGCAGGTTAGATCGCAGACTATATCAAATCATGCTAGGAGGTCTAGAAACCCAATTAAAATCTAGGTTGTCGGATTTGTATTGTTCGAGAGGATAAGAAATCTGTGATAACTTATGTGATTGTATTACTTGTTTGTATGGGATAACGAATGTATTAAATATTATCGCAAGATAGTTGTAATGGATTCTCTTGAGCAATCTGATTCGCCTAGTGCTGCGCCCCGATGATTCCGCCATCGGTTGGGGTGTGAAAAATAGTATGGAAATTAAAATTTTGGTTACATTTTTATACTTAGTAAATCTGTTTTTTTTTTATTTTCTTCGTATTTTACGATAATATCATTAAATAATAAAAAATATAAAATAATACATAATTACTTGAATGTTCAAATAAATCCACATATTGGAATTTTTATTAGATATTTGATATATTTATATTAATTCAAAAGATATTAATAATTTGTTAGATGTGTGTGGTTCAACATTTTTACGTTTCGTTCTAAGTTTTGTGAGTTAACACGACGCAATTCTTTCGTATTACTGGCATCTCTTTTGCTCAAACCATGCCCATGGTTTGGAGAGTACTAATTGTACTCAACCAAATCAAAAACCTCCATTGCTCTGACCTCTGCATCGAGGATTTACCTATAGCTTATCGCCTCCGATCCCATGGCTCTAGCCGGTTCTTGCTCTTCTCGACCTCCAGCAAACCCCTGATTCTCAAAGCCACCAAAAACGAAGACGGATGGCAACGCAAATTCTTCTTTGTCAAACGAGATTCCATTGCTGAGGGTGCCAACCTTCCGGTGGAGTGGTTAACCACCGGTAGGATCATAAATATCCTCATAGACGATTTGATTGTTATCTGCTATTAATATTCTTCTTTTTGATCTTTATGCAGTGAACTTCAAGGAAGTCGCTCCCCCTACCGCTGAGTCAGAAGAGAGAATCAATACCGTTTACCGGTTACCTGCAATAGACAGGACTTTCACCACACACGTCCCGAGTTCAAGTCAATACTCATCATCCGAGATGTCTGGTAAGAATTTCTTTCAAAATAATTAATCAAAACAATAAAATAAAGAGTAAAACTTTTCCCTTTATGCAGCACCAGCTAAGATCCCTGAAGTCTTTGATCTTGACGAACTGGATAGCTATTCTGACCAGATCCAGGTCAAGAAAGAACCTAGCCCCAAGATCACTGCTACATCCAAACCCAGCAGCTCCAAAGCCATCATCATTCCTAAACCTTCACCGGCTACCAAGCCCCGGAGTTCAAGTTCCTGCAAAAGGAAAGAACCCGATTCCCCTGTCATTTCTGACACCTTTCCTTATGAGAAGCACGGATTCATTGAAGCCAGCGGGTTTATGACTTCTTTTCTTAACCAGGTTAGTTTCCTCACACTATATCCTGCAATTTAGAATATTTTCAAAGATTTAACAATGTTAACCCCTGTCCTTTTACCTTTGTAGGGTCTTGAGCGTTTAGTTCATTTATATCAAGAATCCTGCAAGCTTAACAAAACACTTGAATCTAAGTTAAAGGAAGCAGAAATCACAATCTCTGACCAAGGTATGATCGCGGCCGCTAAATCTCGTCATTACGAGGAGAAATACAAAGCTATGACCCAAGAACACCAAGTTGCTCTCAACAAAGCTACTCTTCAAGCCCAGGCCGATCTGGAAGCTGCCCATGTGCAGTACGAACGGGATATGGTCAGCTACCGAGAAAGCCTCAAAAGTTCCGTCGTCATTTCTCTTCTCCAGGCTAGGTTGAAGATGGCTCATGAAGCCAAAACATTAGGCTTCGAATGCTCTTCTTGGGACGTTGGTGCTTGGGAGACCAAGCTGAAGAATCTTGGCGGTACCTCTTCCAAATCAATTGCCGATGAACCTTCTAAAGCAGTCGAAAAGGCAACCGATGCTGAGAAGGATGCTGAGGCGGATCCCAAGATGGAAGTTGCTGAAACCGCTATGGACCAAGAAGGCACTACCCCCTAGAGCTTATTTTCTTTAAATCATTCGAACAATTTTATGTTTTTATGAACAATTTTTATTTCTGTATCTAGACAATTTGATAGCCGAAGGTGGATGGGTCCTGGGTTTCAGGATGAAACCTTCGGTTATCAACCAGTATTGATTGCTTCAAGAATAATTTCATCTTTTTAAGTATAAATCTTAGCTTTGCAAAAAATTTCATACTGTTATCTTATAAAATATCCTGATCAGTATGCTCAGCGACATACTGCAAAAGCCTTTTATTAGATAGAACTTCAAAACGTTCCTTCAACTTTGTAAAAATTTCTTTAGAAAGTAAAAAATAGTCTATCTTTTCAAAACCAAGTTTTGATAATATTTAAATGATCAGATTTCCAAACTAATACTAGTTTCAAACACCCTAATCAAATATCCTGAAAAGGACTTCGAGAATATATCAGGATACTTAAAATAATGTTACTAAAAACTTAGATGATGTTTACAAAGGAAAGATCATACCAGAAATAGGGTATAAACCTATTACCAAACTTCAATCCCTTTGCAACTCTTCCAATGAAGGTGTCCCCTGTGCAAGGCACTTAGCGCATTAGTTCTGAGCCTCATTCTTTTAGCTTTATATCACCATCTTGACAGGAATGTCCCCTGTGTACAATGTCTTCAAGTATCTTAGAAATCTACTTAATGTCAGTTTCCATTGCATAAGCAATTTTTTTACGTCCTAGGGGTAAAACCCAAGGATGTACTGGAGATAAATCCCTTGTATCCTGGGGAAAATCCCAACTTTTCATGCGCTACAGGCGGGAGTGTATAAACTCCAAGACTTAGAAAGGTGAAAACCTTTAAACCTTAGAGAGTATGAAAATACCCTTTCGTGAGAGAGGGTGATCAATCCTCATATACCTTTAGGATTCAGGATATAGCCAACAGTAACGAAATTGTCAGCCACTTTTACATGGACTGGTCCCGCCACCTTGAACTATCCCTGAATAACTTGTGCTCCAGGCGGGGTGTTTAAACCCAATTCAGAAGAAAGGTGAATACCTTTAAACCTGTGAAGGGATCAGTATCCCTTAAACGTGAGAGAGGGGGCCAATCCTCTAATCTTCCGAGTTATCCTGAGTACATATCCTGGAGCTATATCCTGAAACATATCTTGCAAAACAATTGTAAACTAAGGTGGGTGTTAGCTTGGCTAACACCCCTCCGATGCTTAAGTCAGTATTGGGTTACAAAGAACAAATTAAACCAAACATAATTAAAAGAGGTAGAATTCATACCATCCTGAGTTAGAAATTAAATTCTAAACTCACTTGAAATAGAGCTTAAGGTGTATAGCATTCCAAGATCTCGGTAGCATATCCCCCTCCATATTCTTGAGTCTATATGCTCCTTTCCCTGCTTCTGATTCAACTTCAAATGGTCCTTCCCATTTTGGAGCTAACTTGCTATCGGCAGGGTTAGTAGTATTTTGAAAAGCCTTTCTTAACACCCAATCTCCAACCTTAAATCTTCTGGTTCTAATATTCTTGTTATATGCCCTGGATATTCTCTGTTGATTTGCTGCCATCCTTAACCTTGCCGCATCTCTCTTTTCATCTATAGTGTCTAAATCCTGACTCAAGGCTTCAGGATTCTGCTCAGGATCACTTAAGACAGATCTTGCAGTAGGTATTGTCATTTCCGTTGGAATCATTGCTTCTGCTCCAAACACCAAGGAAAATGGGGTTTGGCCTGTTGCATTCTTTACCGTTGTCCTATCAACCCATAAAACAAAGGGTAATTCTTCTGCCCATCTTCCTTTTTTGGCTCCAAGCCTTTTCTTTAAGTTAGTGACAATTATCTTGTTTGAGGATTCTGCTTGTCCATTTGCTTGAGGATGTACCGGAGTAGATGTGATCATTTTGATTCCCCAACTCTTGCAAAAGTCCGTAGTCCTCTTGCTTATGAACTGAGAACCATTGTCACAGATTATCTCAGCTGGTACTCCGAATCTGGTCAGGATGTTTCTCTTGATGAAGGATACTACTTCTTGGTCTCTTACTTGAACGAATGCTTCTGCTTCAACCCACTTAGAGAAATAATCCGTCATTGCTAGCATAAAGACTTTTCCTCCCGGAGCTTTTGGTAACTTTCCCACTATATCCATACCCCACTTCATAAATGGCCAAGGGGAAACAATAGGATATAATGGTTCAGCCGGCTGATGCAGTATGTTACTGTGTCTTTGACATGCGTCACATCTTCGAACATATTCTACGGCATCTTTTCTCATTGTTGGCCAATAATATCCTGTCCTTAATACTTTTGAGAATAACGACCTGCCCCCAGCATGGTTACCACAATCCCCTTCATGTATATCCTGAAGTACTTCTCTGGCTTCAGGATTCTCCAAGCACCTCAAATACGGTCCTGCAAGAGATTTCTTGTATAAAATATTATCTATAATAGTAAATCGTGATACCTTCATCCTAAATGCCTTAGGATTTTCATTTCCAGGGATGTGTCCTTCTTTGAGATATTTCATGATTGGAGTCGTCCAGGATTTAGGATCCTCTTCAGGATATTCTACTCCAGGATCCTGAATACCAGCTACTTCTTTATCCTGAGGATTCGTCGCAGGATATAGGACATGTAATATTGGTATTTGCGTCCCTTCAGGTATCTTGATCGATGATCCCAAATTTGCTAAGGCATCTGCTTCAGCATTATCCTCCCTTGGTACCTGTTCAAGTATAAAAACATCGAAATATCCTGCTAATTTTTTGAGAATATCGAGATATTCGATTAATTTCTCACCCTTAACTGCATAGGATCCATTAAAATGGTTAGTAATTAACAAAGAGTCAACATATACTTGCAAATTTTTTATACTCATGCTCTTAGCCAACTCTAATCCTGCAATTAAAGCCTCATACTCTGCTTCATTATTAGTAGCAGGAAATTCACACCTAATAGCCTGGGGTAATATGTCCCCCTGTGGCGATTTTAGTAGTATTCCCAATCCTACTCCTCTTATATTAGATGCACCATCAGTATATAATGTCCAGGATCCTGAGGATTCTCCTAGCTGTTGAACTTCTAGGTCTACCTCATCCTGAATGTCACTACTAAAGTCAGCCACAAAGTCAGCTAAAGCCTGAGATTTTATGGCATTTCTAGGTTCATATACTAAATCATAAGCACTCAACTTTACTGACCACTTGGCCATCCTGCCTGACATCTCTGGTTTCCTAAGCACATTTTTGACAGGATAATTCGTTTTAACATGTATCCTATGTGTCTCGAAATAATGTCTAAGCTTTGTCGATGCCATGACTAGAGCTAATATTAATTTTTCTAAATGAGAATACCTAGTTTCAGCATCTAACAAACTTTTACTAACATAATAAACAGGATATTGCTGACCTTCATGGTCTTTTATAAGAATGGCACTTACAGCATTCCCTGATACAGCAAGGTACAGGGATAGTGGTTCACCATTTTCCGGCTTCATCAATAGAGGTGCGGTTGAGAGATACCGTTTCAAATCCTGCAGGGCTGCTTCATGCTTTTCCCCCCATTCGAATCTTTTGTTCTTCTTTAGGATATCATAGAAGTCTTTGCATTTCTCTGAGGATCTTGAGATAAACCTGTTTAGAGCTGCTACTCGGCCTGTCAATCTTTGTACGTCCTTCATATTTGAGGGTGATTTTATGTCTAGGATAGCTTTGATCTGCTCTGGGCTTGCTTCTATCCCTCTTTTTGTCACCATATATCCAAGAAACTTTCCTGCCCCCACTCCGAAATGGCATTTAGCAGGATTCAGCTTCATATTGTATTGATCCAGGATATCAAATGCTCCCTTGATATCCTGGAGGTGATCCTCAGCCTTTTTAGATTTCACCACCATATCATCGATATATACCTCCATGGTGTCCCCCAGTTTGTCTTTGAACATCATGTTTACCAATCTTTGGTATGTTGCACCTGCATTTTTCAAACCAAAAGGCATAGCTGTATAACAATAAATACCTGTTGGTGTCATGAAGGCGGTATCCTCCTGGTCAGAAGGCTCCATTTGGATCTGTTGAAATCCTGAGGATGCGTCCATGAAGGTCAGCATTTCATGCCCGGCAGTGGCATCTACCATTGCATCAATGTGGGGAAGAGGAAATGGGTCTTTAGGACAAGCTTTGTTCAAGTCTGTGTAGTCCACACAAACTCTCCATTTCCCATTTTTCTTCTGTACTACAACCACGTTTGCTAGCCACCTTGGGAACTTAACCTCCCTGATCATTCTGGATTTTAATAATCTCTCAACTTCCTCCTGGATAATTGTGTTCCGCTCAGGAGCAAATTTCCTTCTTTTTTGCTGCACAGGCTTGAATGATTTATCAATTCCAAGCTTGTGAGTGATAATATCTTTGGATATGCCTGTCATATCCTCATGCTTCCATGCAAACGTAGACATCCTGCATTTCAAAAAGTTAATTAATTGTTCTTTAATATCCTGAGGGATATTGGTCCCTACGAGCACCGAAATATCGGGATTATCCTGGTCCAGGATAATTTTCTTCACATCCTGCTCCGGATCCTCCACGATATCCTGGGCCCGTGTCTTTAATTGCTATGCTGCACTAGGTTTGGTTGAGGATTTCATCGAGGATGAGTAGCATTCCTTTGCCTCCTGCTGATCACTATCAACTTTGACCACTCCCCAAGGGGTAGGTATCTTGATGCATTGGTGATACGTTGATGGCACGGCCTTCATATCGTGAATCCACGGTCTTCCCAGTATGATGTTATAGCAGGATAGAGAATCCATCACACAGAAACGTTGTATCGAGTTGACTCCTTCAACGTATACTGGCAACTTTATCTCTCCCACTGTGTTTCTAGCCTCTCCACTGAATCCAACAAGCACGGTAGACTTTGAAGTGATATCCATTGGAGATACATTCATTCTCTTCAGAGTTTCTAGTTGGATTATGTTGACGGAGCTGCCATTATCAACCAGTATCCTGCGTACAAAATGGTTAGCCACATATAACGTTATTACCAGAGCATCATGGTGAGGATCTTGGACAGTATCCCTGTCATCAGCATCAAAAGTGATCACTTTGTCAGTTGTGAGGGTAGTCATCCTGACAGGTTTGTCTCCCCTTTCGGCCTTGGCTTCCTTTGCATGTCTCTTTGCTGCCGAATACGAAGATCCGCAAATGTCGGATCCTCCCGAAACGAAGTTGATTATCTTGGCATCCACGGGAGGTGATGCTGCTCGTTCAGGATCCTTCTCAGTATCCTGACCCTTATTCTTCTTTCTTCCTAAGAGATCTTTCAGATATCCCTTGCTTAGAAGATAGCTTATTTCTTTCCTTAGAGCAATGCAATCCTCAGTCACATGTCCGAAATCTTCGTGGAAAGCACACCATTTTGACTTATCTTTCCAGTCAGCCTTTTGTTGATTCTTTCGAGGCCACCTAGCCTTGTCTCCTAGACCCTGCATAGCATACATCAATTCAGGAATATTAACAGAAAAGCAATATTCGGACAACTCAGGATATTCTTCAGGATCCTCATCTTCGACAGCGTTCACTCTTTTTTTTTCATTTCTACTATACGGCTTAGGCCGATATGACTTGAACGAGGATTCTGACTTCCTATTAGTTGACTCATAAGTGTTGGATGAGTTCATCCTTTCTTGCATCTTCCTGTCATCTTCCAGACGGATATATCTCAAAGCCCTGTTACGAGCTTCGTCGAGATTCCTGAAGGGATTCATTACAAGATCCTGATAAAACTGAGAATCCTTTTGTAATCCCATCTTAAAAGCTTGCACAGCTGTTGCAACATCAAGATGTGGGATATCCAAGGATTCTCGACTGAATTTGTTCACATAATCCCTCAAGGATTCCTGAGGCCCTTGAGTTATCCTATAAAGATCACTGGTTAGTTTCTCAAAACTCCGACTACAAGAAAATTGACTGTTAAATAAATTAACCAAATGAGCAAATGAAGTAATTGAGTGAGGAGGAACGTTTAATAGCCATTTTAAGGCCGATCCTGTTAGAGTAGAACCAAATCCCTTGCACAAGCACGCTTCCTTGAGCTCCGGAGGGATAGGGTTAATCTCCATTCTTTCCCTATACTGAGCAATATGCTCCTCAGGATCCGTACTCCCATCATAAAGCTTCATGTTGGGAGTTTGGAATCTCTTTGGGATCTCAGCATCACATATAGGATATGCAAAACGAGATATCTTGTGGCTGTCTTGAGACACTTCCGGGATCGGCTGGACCACCCCAGGTACACTAGATATCATTTCCTTCAACTTCTGAAGCTCCCTGGTAAGTGCTGATGTTACACCTGTATCCTGCAAAGATCCACCATTGTTAGTAGCATGAGTATTATTATTATTCGACACGTTACCCATTGGAGGATTTTGCCCATATCCTGAAGCATATCCTGAGCTCCTCATGGTTGACATCCTGACTGAGGAGGGTATTTCAGGAGTATGATTCTGAGGAAGACTGGGCACGATATTCCCCCTGTTATCCTCGGTATACACAGCTGAACTAAAGTTCAACGCTCTGGGGTGTAATGGAGTGACATTGTCCTCAGCAGATCTGCTCGAGCCAGACTTCAGGAGTTGTATTTCCCTCAAAATCATTTGGTTTGTTTCCTGTTGCTGCCTCATTTGTTCCTGCACACTTCCAAATAAGGTTAAAATTTCATCATTAGAAGCTAAAACGGGAGCAGATCCCTGGACACTCCGAGTAGGGATAACATCTTGAGATTGTGTAGAGGCTGGCATCCTTGGAGGAGGTGGTGGAAGCACCGAACCGGTAGTAGCAGAAGTCATAGCAGACACAGTAGAGGAACTCATGTTTGATCTTGAGGCCATTATGGACAATGTGGCAAAAAGTTTTGAAAATAGAAAACCGATTAGCGATTTGACAAAAATTTTTAGTAAAGAGAGCACCACTTGCCCCACGGTGGGCGCCAAATTGTTTTGGTCAAAAATTACCGAAGTAATTAAGTGATCAAATTAGTTAAGTGAGGTAGTGTGCTAGAAATGAGTGTCGAAAATATGTTAATCAAGTTAATTGTAAAAACAGTTTCAGGATACGGCTCAGGATATAGAGCTGTATCTATGATCAAACAATGAGCAAAAGTAAAATAAACGACACGAGATGTACGAGGAAAGCCCTTGATCAATCTAGATCGCCGGCATAAAACCTCGGGAGCTGACAATCGCAGCTGCCTAGTTCTTCTATTGCTTCACAAATCAGGATACAGTGCAGGATGTGGTGCGGATCGACTAAGTGTTACAACTGAATTTGAATACAAGTGTGGTGTTTGCAACGAGCTAGAAAATGAAAGTATGCGAGAGTGTAAGTGGAGATTGTGTGTTCTAAGCTGATCCGCCCCCATCTATTTATAGTAAAGATAAAATAACAAACTACCCTAAACTTGCGGGATCCACCGAATATTCCTTCTTCGAACGTTGTAGACCTGGTCTTTCGGGCTCAACGTCTTTCCCTCAACAAATTCGTCCGAGTCTTGAGGAGAAGAAGTCCTCTTGACCATTAGCAAGTCTCAGCCTTTAATCTGCACGTGGTTAATTCAATAAGCCTCAGGATATCGCCCAAGATGTTAGCAATATCCTCTTCCAGCATCCTGGTCACAGATAAACAAACAAAGGCAGGATATTGATCAGGATACGTATGTTAAGAAAATGACCCCTAACAATGGGTAATCGCATATTTTCGAAATACAATATCGCTATACTATATCACGTCACAAGCACTAACACTCACGATGAAACTGGGTGAGGACCTATTCTACCCTCCTCGGTGGCGGTGATGTGTCGAAACGCAGACAATTAACGCTAACGAAGACTCTCGGGTGAGTGCTACAGCTTCAGTCGTCGTGACGATGATGACAATATGAGTGAGTGGTACCCCGTCAGTCTTTGTGGCATAAAACATAATAACGTTCACGATGACATCGAGAAAGGACCTATACTACTCTCCTTGATGGCCGTGAAACGTCGCTAATAGTCGCACACTCAAAACGGAAACCGAATGTTATATCGAAACTTTGGAATATGGATACGTATATACGACCTTTTTGTGATTAGTTATAATAAATACATACCTATCTATACGAAACAGAGTAACAAAATCATCGCAACGCGCAACGCACAAGCTCCAAATGCTGAGGCACAACCTACAAGACATGTCCAATCGATCGGACAAGACATGTCCAACCGATCGGACAGACATGCCAGCCGATCGGACAGACATCAGCCGATAGGACAATCATGCCAACCGATCGGACGGATAGGCCGGCCGATCGAACGGGCCATCCGATCCAACACACTTTTAACCTCTTTTCCCCTCATTTGCCTATAAATACCCCTCAGTCACATCAAGAACACTTGATGTGACTGCACTCGTTCGACCAGACGTTCCAACCCACTTTTCTCTCGATTCCTCGCGATTCTGGTAAGTTTCTTACCCAAATCTTGTACTTCTATGACCTATATGCAATTCTACACCCTTCTACCTTTTAGATCTTCACTTTCAACCGTGAAATCTCTGGATTTTGGGCATTATGGGGTGATGTCACCATAAAGTTCTTATGAACTTCAAGGGTGATGTCATCCTATGCAAGAACGACTCAGATCTGAGTGATTTCCATATGTTTTCACATAAATCAAGTCTAAATCTTTGTTTTCTAATCAAGAAGTTGTGTGATTCCTAAGGATTTGAGGTGTCTTAAAGATGATGTCATCCTAAGTTCACATGAACTTCAAAGTGTGACCACATTCTTACCATAAACAACTCGGATCTAAGTAATTTCACCTGTTTTGTAACAAACCCCACCTAAATCTATGTTAACTAGCTAAAATGTGCGTGATTTCGGGTTAAACATGGGAAAAGCCATCAGGAACGACTAGATCTGATGGAACGGGGTGGTTCCCGGCCGTTAGGATGGGTCGGACTTGATGGAATTTCAGTTGTTTAGCACATCACGACAATGTCTCGACCAAAACCATCGAAAAACCTTCAAACCTTGTCAAAAACAGCTGGACGGGCCAGCCGATCGAACGGGCAGTCGATCGGACAGGCTAGCCGATCGGACATGCTAGCCGATCGGACAGCCCATCCGATCGAACAGCCCATCCGATCGTTTAATAGCCCATCCGAACGGGCCAGCATCCTACCAAGATTATCTTTCGTTCCTGACATTTAAAGCGCTATAAAACGCTCATGTGATCAAGGCATTCTTAAACATTATCCCGCCAATCCAACCAAGCACGCACTGTGAGTATACTTGAACCCTTTTTAATCGCGTTTTGGGTGTAACATACGTTTCTAACAAATCGAACTTATCAAACGAATTACTCGAGCAATTGAACTATCACTTGCGAATAACTGTTATGCATAGATATACGTGATGCTAGTTGCATATGTGCTAGGGCTTATACTCGCGACGTCCCACCATGACTAGTATAGTACTATTGCGCCCGACGGGGTCTAGTTTGCCATCGCATATTCGAGCATCGAGGACTTAGTTGGTAGTATCAGCTTTGTGAGTATATATGTCGTGTGTTACGTTTATGCATGTGGAAATTCGCTACACATTTTTTTTAATCTATTACGCTATACATATCAAACCTGTATACTCGCCAATACTTTTGTATTGACAAATCTTTTAACGTATGTTGCAGGTTAGATCGCAGACTATATCAAATCATGCTAGGAGGTCTAGAAACCCAATTAAAATCTAGGTTGTCGGATTTGTATTGTTCGAGAGGATAAGAAATCTGTGATAACTTATGTGATTGTATTACTTGTTAGTATGGGATAACGAATGTATTAAATATTATCGCAAGATAGTTGTAATGGATTCTCTTGAGCAATCTGATTCGCCTAGTGCCGCGCCCCGATGATTCCGCCATCGGTTGGGGTGTGAAAAATAGTATGGAAATTAAAATTTTGGTTACATTTTTATACTTAGTAAATCTGTTTTTTTTATTTTCTTCGTATTTTACGATAATATCATTAAATAATAAAAAATATAAAATAATACATAATTACTTGAATGTTCAAATAAATCCACATATTGGAATTTTTATTAGATATTTGATATATTTATATTAATTCAAAAGATATTAATAATTTGTTAGATGTGTGTGGTTCAACATTTTTACGTTTCGTTCTAAGTTTTGTGAGTTAACACGACGCAACGTACGTGTGTGGTTCGACGTTTTTACGTCGTTTATTTTTTCCTGTTTGACAAGTTCGTCATAACGTACGG
This sequence comes from Helianthus tuberosus, assembly GCA_030545235.1. Classification (NCBI taxonomy): domain Eukaryota; kingdom Viridiplantae; phylum Streptophyta; class Magnoliopsida; order Asterales; family Asteraceae; genus Helianthus; species Helianthus tuberosus. Next base: position 186,479,457 of record CM060383.1, read on the forward strand.
ATCCTAGATCGATTTAGTTATTATTTTCTATGTTTTACATTTCGGTCTAATTGCTCCGTATTAACACGCTGAAAATTCAGTGTTAGTAGTAACTCGCGGTGATGTGACATTGATACTATTTGACACGATTTTAGACCCCTGCCACAACGCGGGTGTGCTTAATAATCAAAGAGGTTAAATTGTAAAAGATAAGAAGTTTTGTGTTAAAAGTGAAAATCAATTTTTTTCAACCCCTTAAACATAGGGTACAACCCTATGAAGCACAAAAAAGAATTATAAATGAATAGTATGGAAATTAAAATTTCGGTTACATTTTTATACTTAGTAAATCTGTTTTTTATTTTTTATTTTATTCGTATTTTACGATAATATCATTAAATAATAAAAAAATATAAAATAATGCATAATTACTTGAATGTTCAAATAAATCCATATATTCGAATTTTTATTAGATATTAGATATATTTATATTAATTCAAAAGATATTAATAATTTATTGGATATAAGATATATTAATTATATTATTGATTAATATTTAATAAGTTGAAGGAGAAAATAGCATGTGGCATTAATTGGAGTCTTTTATTAATATTTAGATTAAAATTTAGGGTAAATTACACTTTTCGTCCTTTATATTTGTATCGGATTGCAATGGATGCTCTTTAACTTCGAAAATTACAGTCGCGATCCTTTATTTGGAAACTCATTACACATTTCGTCCTTTAGCACTAAACAAGTTGAAATTATAAGTTAAGTCAGATCATGTGATTATCACGTGAGGGCATTTATGTCCATCGACCTACTTATTCCCCCAGCTTATAAAGCCCCTCTTTTCACCCCCAAACCCTCATTTGGGTTCCAAAACTGTGGTGATATAGGTTGTAAGTGGTAGCAAGAAGGGGTAGGTTATCAAAGAAAAATACCAAGGGTGCATGTGGAAAATGTGGGGAAACATAACACAATCAAAGGACTTACAAGGGGCAAAGTGAAATTAGGAAGGCTTAGATGTTTTGGTAGGGGTTGAACTTTTGGATTTTTGTTTTTTATGTCATAACATAGTGTTTTGTGGGACATGTATTTTTTGGATTATTATTAGTACTTTGGAACATGTTTATAACATGCCTGTCATAATTTAGTAATACATGCCAATGTTGCAAATTTTGTGCTTTAACATCTTGTTAAGTCTGTCCATGTGATTGTTTGCAACAAATTCTATGGTAAATACCTTGTTTGGTGGTACGTTATTCGAAGGTTTTTTAAACTTGGGAATGGGTCATTTGCATGTTTACCACAACAGGTTTGCTATGACTTTGTTTAACTATTTAAGGTCCGTGTGCATAGCATTTTAGTTTGTTTAAAAAGTCTATGCTTGGTTTGATTTTGTTTAAGGTCCATGTGCATTATATCACTCATACCATTAAAATCAGAATCCTTTTCAGCTTCCTTGCTTCAGATTTAAGCTCTTTCACCTTCTCTTCAAGAGTGTTATTTGATTCCTCTAACATGATCCTATTTCATAGCAGACGAGGGATGATGTTCACACATGAATGGCAATTCAACTGATCAAACCATCCTATGAATCAACGTGTTGATCCCTGTTTAAACACAAATGGCATAAGAAGAGCATTTTATTTCAATCAGTCATATGGTTGTGATTTGCTTGGTCAGGACACCCATAAAAACGACGACTTGGGTTCCTATCTATCCAATACATGAGGATTATTACTTCTTTACCACAATTGCTTAACACCATCTTCTACCCAACACTCACTTTTAATTTGAAGCCCTAATTTTCAATTGGAATGTTGCCGCTTGCAGGTTGGAAGAACCCTAATTTGGAATGGGGGTGAAAAAAGGGGGTTTTATAAGCCGAGGGAATAGGTAGGTGGGTGGACATAAATGCCCTCACGTGATAATCACATAATATGACTTAACTTACAATTTTAACTTGGTTAATGCTAAAGGACGAAAGGTATAATGAGTTTTCTAAATAAAAGATTCTAACTATAATTATTGAAGTTAAAGGGCATCCATTGCAAGCCGATACAAACATAAAGGGTATCCCTTTAACTTCAATAATTACAGTCACAGTATTTTTTGTTGTTTTTTCAAGCTTGGTCATCCACGAGCATTTTTCTTAAGAGTAGCTTCCTCGACTGAAGGTATACTTTGATTAGCTTGATTTTTTTGCTTGATTTTTTTCTTCTTGTTGTTGTTTCTTCAAGCTTGGTCATCCATGAGTATTCTTCTTAACAGTAGGTTATTCATTTGAAGGTTTAATTTGATTAGCTTGGGTGTTGGTGCATTTATGTCTATCGCCTCCGTCAAGACAGATCGTAGCAGAAACAGTTTAATCATAGCCTTATTTTGTAATATAGGGAAAAGGCAAGGTGGCATTTATGTAATTAATGAGAAGTCTCTTTAAAGCCTTGGCCTATAAATAGAACTCATAGGGTTAGAGTTTAGAACTTTTGCACATTTGAACTTTGGAGAGCTTTGGAGCTAGAGAGAGAGTCTAGAGAGAAAGTGCAAAAGGTGATTCACGTGATTGTACGATTGCATATCTTTGAATAGAATCACAGATTTAGTACGTTCTTGTGTTCGGTCCACGCACGTGTACGGATTCCGCACGTCACACGTGTCGATACGCAATCGTTACGGAGTCGAAAACCGGTCCTACAAGCTTGACGTTTTTGTTGTTGTTTCTTCAAGTTTGGGCGTCCACGAGTATTTATATTAATAGTAAGTTCTTCAATTAAGGGTATACTAGGATCGATTATGACTTTAAGCTTTTGTAGCATAATTTTCTTTCCAAGCATGGATTAGTTGTTAAAGACATGTTCACACATTTTCAATTCAACACACAAGTAATGTTATCATTTTCCTTATCTTTTAACGGTTTCTCATCAAGTTTCCTTCAAAATATGTTGATCAAATCCAATGGAATACACTGACCTGTATACAAATATAACTAACTATTAGTTAGATTATAATAATAAATATTTATTAAAAATGAAATCAACTAGTTATACTATAACACTGACCTGCTTTGGAATGCATTAAAGCTTCGTAAGCACATGGTAATATGTAACTTTTACGAAGTTGAAAACACAATCTAAAGGGTTTAACTTGATCTCTTCTGTTATTATATCTAACGCTTCATGGGAAACAAAACCATGTAATAGTTTCAAGATTGGTAATTTGCGATGATGCTATAGAACTGTTTTATTTTTCTCAAAACTCGCTTTAATTGATGTGTCTCGTGATTCCACAATTTCATCAATACGACGAACAAACTTATCTAAGGTAGAATTTTGTACCACCCCGAAAATTCCGTCCAATTATGTGACGACACATGTCCAATTCTCCAGCTAATCCCGTATACATGGAGGGAGAAACCTCCAACTAATCCCGACTATGTGGAAGGAGGAAGGACCTGCACTGAACGTTAACTAAAATGTGTTTTGAATCTCTGACAAATCCCGACTCTGGGAAGGAGAAAAAGAAATTATTATTATGCGTTAGCTAGAACGCATCCCGAATCTCCGACTAATCCCAACTGCGAGGAAGGAGGGGGACTAAAAGTGCCAAATGGCCAAAGATGTAAAGTCCAAGGACAGAATATGTAAAAATCTAAAAATTTGAGTTCTGGAGGTTCCATACGGACCGCAAAGGTTAACTCCTTACGATTCGTAAGAAGGTTTGAATTATTGTGCGCCAAGAAGCCTTACGGACCGTAAGGTCCAAAGGTATACGGTCCGCAAGCCAGAGTAGTGGGCAAGCCAAATAAGGTCCTTACGGACCGTAAGTGGTTGATCCTTACGGTACGTAAGCGACCTGCAGATCAGGAAACAGTTGGCTGCAACAGCATCCTGTTTTTGCCATCTTGCACCGACTTAACACTTTCTTCTCTGGTTGCTACACCTCATGGGGCACTTGTACACATTTGAGAAGCCTCCTCAACACATGGCATGATCTTGTGGTGAATTTGCAACTATAAATAGACCCCATGATCAACCATTTCATTTGCTCATTTTCTCTCTTATTCTCTAACTACTCCTGGAGCTTTCCTCTGGACAAGAGGACTCCCTCTCCAGCTCTAACACTTCTAAGTAAGTGTTTACATTAGTTCTTTTTGCATTTTATTTAGTTATTTTGAAGATAAAGTCAAACAGTTGACTTTCTGTTTGACTTTAGCTTCTGGCCATTTTGGTCAAGGTAAAGTTCAATCCGCATTTTCCTACATGATCGTAATAACGTTGGTATGATCCCTTTGCGATCATGCCTTCGGACAATCATGTTTACTAGTTAAATTGTTAAGTTGAGCATTTTCCGTAAAACTTGAATTTCTCAACTAAAATGCATAAATGGTTTATATAACTTAAAACTTGGATGTTTTATCTTTTGTACAAGTTTTATAACTAATATAAACTGCTTATAATGTGCTCAACTTGTTCAATTCAGTTTAGGTTCTCATTCTATGTTAAAAGTCAAGCAGTTTGACTTTTGCTTTGACTTTTGATTCTGGCCCGTTTGGTCAACGTTTAGGCCTGTTAACTTGTTTTAAGACCATGTTATTGTTAAGTATAACTCACCGAAGTTATACCACATGGTCAGTCCGTTTTATGTGTTTAATGATAAGTCACAAATATATTGTTAAAAATGACCACAATGCCCTTATGTGGTCAAATGAACTAATTGAATGATTTTAAACTAAACCAAGTTTATAATCTGACTTTGTAATAGTAAGTACTTCAACTAAGAATGTATTTTATTAATTGGACTTGTCATATGCCCATCCGACCTTCCGGCCCCGTCTTTATGCACATAACTAGTTATGTGAACCTAGTTCGCATAAACTAGACGTAACAGGTCAAAACCTTTTTAAATCCTTCCAAATCAGAATGTTGGTTCGATTTACCATTATCCAATGAGTACTTACACTCGGATAGGTATAAACCACATTCTAATCAATTTACGCTTAATCTAGCGATTAATCTTATTCTTACGTAACGGGTCGTGTCAAATGAACTAACCTATGACCCGCATACATTCTAATAGATAGCTAAATCTATTCACTCCGGACTATAGAACCCCCCAGATACTCGGGCTTAAGTTTAATACTTTGTATTTACGGCTTTTACTATATTTGAAAACCGGTAACGGTTGGAAGCTAGCTAAAAGGTAAATACTCTTGACTTATTTAGTTTGAAAACTTGGGGTAAGGTGAATACGCCACTTGGAGCGAGTACTACATAAATGAACCGCATATGATTGCTCATAAATGTAAGAACTCGGTTTAATTCGTTATATTTGATAACTGAAACAATTGGGGGTTATTGGTACCGTGTCCGGGCGTCCCGGCTCATGAACCATTATGGCCATACAGAATAATGTGCCGGGTAGGCATACCGACTGTAAGATACGTTATTCAACTTTGGTGTGTACCATAATCATTATAGCACTGAAAATGACCGGCTTTGATATCTGGTTCCCATTGTATGACAAATATGTAAATCTGGTGACAAGACTAAATCCCAAAAAATATTAAATGATTGCCTACGGGATTTTGTCGCAACCCCCGATCCCTATTTCCTCGAGAACGGGCGACCGCGAGCCAGTTTCGGTGGTATCTCGTATTGTCTAATTTTTGGCAGCGGAATTTTACATCAGGATCGTAGTTAGGAAATGTTTTATCAGAGTAAAATACCACATTTTCATAATATTAAACACAGGGGATAAAACCCAAGTTTGCAGTACACACATTTTCATAGAAATACATCCTTATTTTAATAAAAACATCTATTTTATTTTAGGTAACTTTATTGCCACTTTTCCAAGCCTTCAGTGCTGTCCAGCTGGCTTCTATTTGGCTTTCACATTTTGTTACCTGAAACGCGTTTAAAAACATTTTGTCAGTGGGAAATACTGGTGAGTAAATCTCAGTTTAACAAAGTTTAATAAAACCATTGTACAGTATTGAGGGCGATCTCGCAATTATATTTGTTTCCAAGTTATATCAATTAACATCCATGGTACTGTCAGACCCGACGTATGGAAATGTTACCCCTCGTAAGGCAGTAACATAACTTTGTATACAAAACCCCAACATACTCATGATAATTGTATTCTTACAAATACACAATAACTGCTTAATATATAATTAATCGTGTGAGGTTTTGTAAAAACAATTTACAAAAAGGGGATTACTCACATTGCTGTCTTAGATTTTCAGTAAGGATTTCCTGGGAATAATCTATAATTTACACAAATGCACACGTGTTAGTTTAATAACCCATTTTAACATTAGTAATACCCTCCTCGAGACGGCATTCCAACGACTACGTCGGGCAGAACCACGACAGCCGTTACGGAACCCTAGATCAATCGGGCAGCGTATCTAATACGTATCTAGGGGTTATAATACTTACAATGGAGCAGAACTTCGTTATTTAGGGGAGTATTATTATACCCGTGTATAATGCCTACACTTCAGTTTTAAGATTGAGAAAAGAAATCTGGGCGACGTAAACTGAAGGCCCAAGCTCCAGCTTTATAGGGGCTGAGTTTGGGTTCTACGCGGCCCGCGTAAAGGTAGACCAAGGCCTTCGCGGCCCGCGTCAAAGATAGTCAACGGTGTAGCTTGTCCGGGTCAGCAGGTAGGGTTGCCGGGTGTTGGGCCACGTGGCGGCCCATGGTCGTGCCAGCCATTACCTTGTTGCGGCCCGCGTAAAGGTTAGCCCAAGGGCTACGCGACCTGCCTGAAAACCCAGTTTCTTGTTTTTTAATTATTTTTAATGATATTTTATATTTTGGGCTCGGTTTTCACATACGGGGTGTATTTTAAGACATATAGGGATATTTTAAAATATTTTGGGGTGTCGAAAAAAATTCAGGAGAGTGTCGGTTTTAAATTTAGGGTTGTTATATTCTCCCCACCTTGTTTTAGAGCTCGTCCTCGAGATCTACTGGAACAAGTGTGGATATTTCTTTTGCATTTCCGATTCAAGTTCACATGTATACTCTGGTCCTCTTTTAGAGTCTCATTTCACTTTGACCAGAATTAACCTCTTGTGCTTGAGGTTCTTTACTTTCCTGTCTTCAATCTGTAGAGGTTTTTCTACAAACTTAAGTTGTTCATTTACCTCTATATCCTTAAGAGGTACTACAAGAGATTCATCGGCTAAGCATTTCTTGAGATTGGATATATGAAATACATCATGTATTCCTGCCATTTCCTCTGGTAGTTGTAGCTGATAGGCTACAGGTCCTATTCTTCTAATAACTTCAAAAGGTCCAATATACCTGGGACTTAGCTTTCCTCTTTTGATGAATCTTACCACTCCTTTCCAAGGAGAGACTTTTAATAATACTTTATCTCTTACTTGAAATTCTAACGGTTTGTGTCAGTTATCGGCATAGCTCTTCTGTCGATCTCGTGCTGCTTTCAGTCGTTCCTTGACTTGAATGATCTTGTCAGTTGTTTCTTGCACTATCTCAGGTCCAGATAGTTGTTTTTCCCCAATTTCTGCCCAACAGAATGGGGTTCGGCGCTTTCGTCCATAAAGTGTTTCGAATGGTGCAGCATTGATACTTGTGTGATATCTATTATTATAAGAAAAGTCTATTAAAGGTAAGTGATCGTCCCAATTACCTCCAAAATCAATTACACAAGCTCTAAGCATGTCCTCCATTGTTTGAATTGTCCTTTCGCTTTGTCCGTCCGTTTGAGGATGATAAGCGGTGCTTAGATTTAACTTGGTTCCCATTGCTTTTTGGAAACTTGCCCAAAAATGAGAGGTAAAACGACTATCTCGATCAGAAACAATTGATAAAGGAATTCCATGTAAAGAAACTATTTCATTTACATATAATTTAGATAACTGTTCCATACTGAAAGTTTCCTTCATCGGTAGGAAATGAGCTGACTTGGTTAGCCTATCTACAATCACCCAGATTGTATCATTACCTTTTCTTGTTTTGGGTAATTTGGTAACAAAGTCCATTGTTATCAACTCCCATTTCCAAACTGGCATTTCTAACTGTTGTAATAAACCTTAGGGTTTCTGATGTTCAGCCTTAACTTGTGAGCAAGTTAAACATTTAGAAACATAGGTTGCTGTGTCCTTTTTCATTCCTATCCACCAGAAATTCTTTCTTAAATCCTGGTACATTTTATCACTTCCTGGATGCATCGTATATTTAGACTTATGGGCTTCCTCTAATATACGATGGCGTAGGTTTCCTAGTTTAGGTATCCACATTCTCTTTTTATGGAATCTCCAAATTACATCTGTTCCTTGTTCTAATTCCTTAATCATTCCTTTTAATTTTTCAGTATCATCCTTGATTACTGATTCTTGTGGCTTTTTAATTTGTTCATTTAAATCTACTTTTAGATTTAACTTAAGAGAACGTACCCTTTTTGGCTTTTCGTGATACTTTCGGCTTAAAGCATATGCCGCTACATTTGCTTTTCCTTCATGATATTGGATATCACAATCATAATCACTAAGCATTTCCATCCAACGTCTTTGTCTCATATTTAACTCCTTTTGTCCAAAAACATACTTTAGACTCTTATGATCAGTGAATATGGTAAACTTACTACCATAAAGGTAATGTCTCCAAATTTTCAAAGCAAAAATTATTGCTCCTAATTCAAGATCATGGGTCGAATAATTCTCTTCGTGATTCTTAAGTTGTCTAGATGCGTAAGCTATAACCTTTTGGCATTGCATTAATACACATCCATAACCTAATTTAGAAGCGTCGCAATAAACTACTAAATCTTCAGTTCCTTCTGGTAATGCTAGTATGGGTGCGTTGGTTAATCTTTGCTTAAGAATTCTAAAGGCTTCTTCTTGTTTTGGTCCCCATTCAAACTTAATGAATTTACAGGTTAACTTAGTTAAAGGAATGGCTATTCTAGAAAAATCCCGAATAAATCTCCTATAATAACCAGCCAATCCTAAGAAACTTCTAACCTCGGTTGATGATTCAGGGATCTTCCATTTAGTAATTGCCTTGATTTTTGTGGGATCCACATGAATTCCTTTGTCACACCCTGACTTTTGCGGAAGCGTGGGTTAATTTGGTGTGACTTCTTAATACCATAGCAACAATCATAACAATGCTATATGATAAAACGTAAGATGTTCATCCATAATATTGTTTAGAAAACATCATAACATAATTATCTTGGGTCATCAACCCGAAATAAGTTACAAACATGACTTGTTTAAAAATAAGTTCCCAACAGACTCAACAAAAGACCATAAGTAAAAGAGGTTTGGGGACATGTGACCCGTCCAGGCAAGGGTTACACATCCCAAACCCTACACCCCTGGATGACATCTTTTATTTAAGTACGCAGCTTAATGTGCATCGCCCGCCAGATCCTATCAATTCCCTGAAATACATGTAAGTTGAAAAATCAACATAACGTTGAGCGAGTTCATGTAAAAGTGAGTATGTATAAACCTTTGTAATATGTCTGTATGTATGAAAATCCCTGGTATGTAGCAATAAGGAAAAAAAAAAGAGATCACCATTGGGTTACAAAGCCAATGATATGTGTGAAGTGATGCAGGAAGACTCAAACCTAGCGGATTTATGCGTCGGGCTCAAAGTCACTCCATGGTCCGTACTGTGGACTCAGGAGCTGGGCTCGCTACACCCAAATAGATCTACCGCTCATGACCCTCGGTCCTACAATGAGGATTAATGGCCTCAAGTTTCCGCCTACCCACTCACATGATCGAAGTAGTAACCCTCCTTAAGCTAACCATACCATGTATATAAAAGTCTGTAGTAACTATCACATGTATTTCACCCCCGAAGTATAAAACTGAAAACAGTTAAGAGAAAAGGGGGACATGAACTCACTGTAGTGCGTCCTCAGAATCAGCAACTCAAGACTCTATCTGCAGTACGACCACCTACAACGTACTAATCTCTATTAGACGAACGGGCCGTGCCTTAGCTTAGGATTTATGTTCTTACGTTATGTTTACAAGATATCATTCCAAGTTACAACTTATTGTTAAAATAATAATAATTATTTTAACTTATGTTTTATTTTAGGGTTTTGGAGAAATAGTTAGACAACTATTTCGTGTTCGTACTTCGCAAGTAATTGCGGTTTAACGTCTTGACATCATATATTTTAAGTCCCACTATAGAAATATACAATAATTCCTTTACCAAAAATAACATGTCCCAATATATATATATTTTTCCCAAAAATAGTATATTTTCATACTATGTAACCAAATAATATTTACCCCAAAATATATATTTGTAAACGTATTTTCCGGTTTGTAAGTGTGATGGTATTTTGCTATGTTACATTATTTTGTCCTAAATAATATAACTAGTTCCCAAAACAGTCAAATAATCACACAAGCGTTTTTAATACCAAATATATATTCTAAATATATATTTATTCTCTTTTATTTTCGAAAATCCATCTCCGACACTTTGGAGTTTTTGAAATAAAGTATGGCGAAGTTTATAGTCGAAACACAAGTCATAAAATATATTGGTTAGAAAAATAATTTTTCTAAGTCTTATGATTTTTAGAAAATTTCGCCAGAGTTTCCCCTAAAACGGGAGTGTCCATGCTTTTTAGCATATCGTTTTCTTTTTGAAATCAATCAACAATTTTCAACAATTCACTTTATAACACCAAAAGCAAAAACATACTTGTTACATTCTAGTCATGAACTTGATATTTTCCGAAAACGCGTAGTAACTTAGTGAAGCTTTTAGTAGGCTTAGATACCTTCCAAAGTGTACTTGTTTCGTTAAAAATCATTTCTCTGAACGAGTTACGTTTTCACAACTTGTAAATTAATCTTTATAAAAATTATCTTCTCGAACTCTTCTTGTAAATAAATGTTCTTACATTTATTTTATTTACAAAAATAATGTGAGTTTATGTAAAGTCTTGGTTTTTCCAAAAACCGTTTCTTTAAGTTGGTTTCTTTATAAAAGTTTCTTGTAAGACTTGAATCCACATACCCATCAATTTACTAGTTGGTTTATATTTTAGAAAACATTCTTTTTCAAGTTCATGACTAACTAGGAGGTGGTTATTTTACTTAACATATAACCACTTCATATTTTTGTTAAATCACCCTTCTAAATATCATCTAACCATATCCATAGAGTGATTAATCCATATAACCAAGAATCAACACAACATTAACAATATACTCATAAACAACATCATACAAGTAGCTTTTTATCAACAAGTAAACTTTTTATGTTCATGATTTTAGTTTCACATCTTCTAGTATTTTTTTTGTTCTTATGATTTAAACAATAAACATCTTACTACATTTAATAACTATGAACAAGATGAAACGATGGTGTAAGAGACTTACTACTAGCTTCTAGCTAGGGAAGAATCTAGTGAAGAAATGTGAGAAAAAAATGGTGAAAAAGCTAGAAACAAGCTCCTTTAAAATCCCTTCAAGTTGCAACCTCCATGGATTCTTTGAAGCTTTGTATGGAACTTGATGTTGGAGAAGATGAAGATGTTGAAGTGATGGTGGTGGGTTCGGTTATGGGGTGACCGAAATGGGGAGAGAGAGTGAGGTTGGAGTGTGGTTTTTGAAGTGATGATGAGCTATCTTAGTGCCATGCCTCTTATAATCATTCTTGCATATTTTAGATACTTACACAAGTAACCAATCTATTATTTAAATTAACAAATCATCAAAGCATGGAGTGTAGATGTGGTGGGTCCATCTAGGACCGAAAATTCGTTGGGGGGGGGGGGGGTCTTGAGGTAAACATTTTGCAACTAGAGTGTAACTAGTAGTAAAGTTGTAAGTATGGACTTTTATGTGTAGTGAATTGAATTTAAATGGGTGTTATGGCAAACGAGGATCATGACTAGCCAGAAATAGTAAAACTATATTATTGACAAAAAAATTTAGTGTCCCGGGTAATGTCCGGTTATCCGGTTAGGTACCGTCTCGTTAAAGTGTTTAATTAGTCTAAAAAGGGTCCTTTATATATATTTTTGTAACACAATTTATTCCCGACACTTAGGAAAGTATACATGACCATTCTGCCATGTTTTTGCACTTTACTAGTAATTTAAAGTGCTGAATTTTATAAAAGAATGCAGAATTCTGCATTTAAAGTGGGTTTTTGGCACTTCCCGGTACTATAACTATCACCTAGTGACGCAGTTTTGTGGTCCTTACTTCCCTACACTCCATAATAACATTGACTGTCTATGTGCTGGCATTGTCAGCATTATTTCTGAATCAACCGTTCAGTGTGTTAACTGTGCTGTGTGCATCCAGTATGTTACTAATGTTTGTGTGTAATGAATGGAGTGACTGTAAAAAAAATATGATGCACGTGTATGTATGATATAAGAATCATAGAGCAGTTTAAATTGTCAGCTGTAATCAAGCACAGTCATTAAGCACGTAATTCAGATTAATTATTTTGTACAGTACCTGAAATTTTGAGGGTTGTCACATCCTTCATGGTTAACTAAGTGTCCAAGAAACTGTACCTGTTCTAACCAAAACTCGCACTTTGAAAACTTAGCATAAAGCTTTTCTTTTCTTAATAAACTTAAAAGTGCGTGCAAATGCTCTGCATGTTCCTCTTTACTCTTAGAGTAAATTAGAATATCATCTATAAAAACAATTATGAATTTATCCAAATATGGCTTACACATTCGGTTCATCATGTCCATAAATGCAGCTGGGGCATTGGTTAAACCAAATGGCATGACAGTAAATTCATAATGACCATACCTTGTTCTGAAGGCGGTCTTAGGAATGTCCTCTTCCTGTACCTTTAATTGATGATATCCTGACCTTAAATCGACTTTTGAGAAAAATCGAGCTCCTTGCAGTTGATCAAACAGATCATCGATTCTTGGTAATGGGTACCGGTTCTTAATTGTGACCTTGTTCAATTCACGGTAGTCAATGCACATACGCATCGATCCGTCCTTATTTTTAACGAATAAAATCGGCGCTCCCCATGGCGATGAGCTTGGCTGTATAAATCCTTTTTCCAACAATTCATCTAACTATTTCTTCAGTTCCTGCATTTCGGCGAGTGCCAAACGGTAGGGTGCTTTGGCAATTGGTGCTGTTCCTGGCAGTAGATGAATTCTGAATTCAACTTCTCTGTCCGGCGGTAGTCCTGGTAATTCTTCTGGAAATATATCTGAAAACTGAGACACTACTGGAATGTCTTTTAGCTCTTCTCCTTTAGTGTTACACTACTAGAGAATTAGGTATTTGCTACCACATTTTCGGTCGCAAAATGGTAGCAATTGCTCTTTTGCCACCGTTTTGCCACCAAAAACTCGGTGGCAAAAGCACACGTAGCAAATGCCCTATTGCCACCTATTTGCTACCGTTTAATTTTTTGCTACCGATTTTGCTACCGTTGATTCGCCACCGTTTTGCTACCGCTTTTTGTCACCGTTTTGCTACCGCTATTTTGCCACCTTTTTGCTACCGCTTTTTATCACCGTTTTGCTACCACATTTTGTTTTGCCACCGTTTTGCTACCGTTATTTTGCCACCTTTTTGCTACCGCTTTGTCACATTTTACCACCGTTTTGCTACCATTTATGATATTCCATTCTATAAATTGCCTATTCCATTTCATAAAAACATAACAATTTATAACTTGTTGCCATTCCATTAAAATGTAAAAATTTATTCATCCAATATAAACATCCAAATCAAAACATCAAATAACTAAAATTAAATTTTCCAAATCCAAACATCCAAACTAGCATCCTACAGTTCAGTTCCTTTCCATCCAATTGAAGTAACTAAACTACAATCTTTTTGCAACACTTTATTCTAAAACATTACAAGCATTGAAACTCAAAGCAGAACTCGCACTACTATTAGTATACAATAAAACTAGTATAAAACGATCAGATCCATCTTACCATTCCATTCCATTCCATTCCAATCTGATCGATAAACCTCACCATAACGAACGACCTGGAAGAAAATAAACCACTTAAGATTATAACATGGTAACTTTTCAAGACCATCCACATTAAATAGACCCAGATACACCCAAAAATGTGGCTAGTCAGTTGTCACATCAGAAAAACAACAGTGCTAGATCAGGATTAATCAAATGCAAGACATGAAGGTTTAAAATCCACTAATCTAGGAAATAATAGAAGTAGGGACGACGGTAGGGACGACGGTGAAATTATCGGTTATATAAACTAAAAATATACAACATAGTCTAGGAAATAATAGAAGTAGGGACGACGGTAGGGACGACGGTGAAATTATCGGTAAAATCCGATTGACTCAAGAATCGAATCCAGGTTTCCAGGTCTCCTGTAATATTAATTCTTTCAGTAGAATTAGAGAATATGTGAGTTGTACCTTTCGAGAAAAGCCAAGGGGTAGTAGACTTTGGATAAGACATAAACTGTGAACTGGCGGTTTTCTGGTGTGTTTTAGTGCTTATCTGATAGTATATTGCTTACATATCAATATCAACATATATGTTATATGTTAGAAACGAAAGGCCGTACGATAGTGTCTTGAGGACCTTCCATACTTGACCAGAGTTAGTATTTTGTTCTGCTTCCATATTATCAGCTCACCACCTACATTTATAAGAGTTTAAACCGTGTATTTGTCTCTTTATTAATGAAAATAAATTATCATCAAATCAACTTAATAACTCGTACCATCAGCACCAGAAGCAAGATGGATGAAAATAAATTATCATCAAATCTCCTCCACAGGCCATTGGATCAGTTGCCTCCCACTTCCGTCCAACCAGACGGCCCTCGGAAACGACTGCAAAACAAACATATCATACATAAACGACATCGCTTTTAGCTCCGATCATCGCCCGATCAATGCATATTAGTAAAAAGTGCGGTAGATGTGTTTGGTTTATTAACTTAAAAAAAAGTGAAACAGTATCTGCCGGTCCGATCGTGCACACCAGCTTCGTCCTCCGCGTGCTCCTGAACCCGTTCTCCTTCAGCTCCGCCCGTCACCGCATCCACCTCGATCGAACCCGCAGATACTGAAACCCCGTTTTGCTTTTTAAAACCACGCCGAATGCTAAAATTCATACAAATGTACACATATAATTCTAGGAATTTGATCATTGTCTAAACAGAAAAAGAGAATCACCCTTCCAACTTTGCTTGTCAAGTTCATATTTCACTTTGCTTCCTTTGGTGATCTCAATAACCTGTATAAAAAATAAAAATTACAACTCAATATGAACCCAGCCAAACAAAGGGAAGTTATTATTAGTGAGCATAAATAGAATAAAATATACATGGACATATACATATGACAAGATTTACATACCACATTGCAAATCTGGGGAGCTCCAGGTCCTGTGTAGGCAAGGAAGTGTCAGTAATAAAAAAAGAGTATAAATGGACAGTCGTTCTTGAACTAGATATAGTAATTTTTTTATTAAATGTATAATATCATAATAAATATAAAAACAACAGAATACTAGAAATCATGTCACATATAAAATGTTATATTTATAAATCAAGTAGCCAAAACATGAAATTTTACTTAAATATTAATACCTAAACAAGGGCAATAATCGACAATTCACAAACCCACAGATCAAACTAGTCTAATGTATCTTTGGATAGAAAACCTACAAGAATAAAGCAAAAATAACTCAAATAATAAGAAATTTTAGTTCAATATTTTATACGGCTCAGTCTAGCCTAATCCTGGCTGAATAAATACTAAAAAGAAAGAGAGCACACGACACATTTCTCAAATACCACTAACCAAAACTAAGTAACAAATCTCAATGATCCATGTATTCACCAACTTCAAGTTTCATCAGACTCTCCTTTATGGTTCCAGCCCACCTTAACACACATCCTATGTTGTCAAAGGTGCACCATATGCCTTCAGGCTCTCAGGCGCAGGTTCAGAGCATTTTCTGGCGGAATTCCAGCAAAAAATGGTGAAAAACAACCCATAAATAAAGCTAAAATCAACCTAAAACAGTCTAAACTAGCCCTAAACGAGCCTAAAACATGTCTAAAACCCCTAAAAATAGTGTTTTTGTACTATATGCCTAGCTTAGCCCTCTCGCTTTTTAAGCGCCTGGTGCCTAGGCTATACACCTTGAATGCGTTTATGCGCCTTGACAGCATAGCACACATCGAACTACCCACTTTGTTAAATGCAAGTCGTATGAATCACAGATACGTGTGTGCAATCAACCAGCTGGACTGCTGGAGACATACTATAACAGAAGCACAACCACCATAAAATGATTAACACCGATATAGAGTTTGAAAACTAATCATGACCTTCTTAGCCGAAAGCTCAATATGAGCAACAATTACGACACATCACAATAATCCCTAACATTTTACAATGCAATTTGATCAGCTCAACAAGCACATACTAATAACTCACAATCTAAACAGAATCAAAAGCACTACTGAGTAGCTATCGACAAGAGCAGCCTAGTACTCCTTTCATACACCTGGCAAATTCCTGTTCAACTAGAAAACAACATCAAACATCACCCAAATATATCAATTGCAAACATTCATAAACCCTAAACATTTAATTCTTCAATTAAAATCAACAAAAACAGATAAACTCACAAGTAATAGGTGGAAATCGCTTAATCAGATCATTCGATAAATCAAGTAGTCAAACAACAACAAATTAACTTCAGTGTAAAAATCTGCTACAAATTGATAGGCAATTAAACAATTATCAACAAAATCAACAGTCTAAATTCTCAACAGATTACACATGAACAGTTTTTCGGATTAACAATAGTCTCAACGAAATCAATAGTCAACAAACCCTAACTAATTGATCAAATTGAAGATCATCACCTTGCTAAACCCTAATATGTGAAAATGATCTGATGCAGATTGAGCTCATATCATCATCCATCAATGCATCAACATGATTTGAACGAATATAAACGTATATAAAGAGAACGTTGTAACCTAGAAATCAAAAACAGGTGTATATTGAACCAGATCTTTAAGATTCGACTGAAATTACCTGATTGAAGAACGGTTCGTATAAATGTTCTATTCAGAATCCTCTGTTTAGAATCATATGTCTAGTCGTATCTCAACTTAGTTGTATGCACAAACCTAGCCGCTAATCCTAGTCCTAACCAAAGAGGATACGAACTTGTTCAGAAGATAAAGCCTGAGAATCGTCTATGAATCGATGTTCAGAATCAAACCCTAGCTTTCTGTAACAACGGAGTTCAGAAGATACAAATCGTGTGCGTAATCATCCAAATCGTGTGCGCAATCATCCAAATCGTGCATATGCTTCGAGAATCATTTGTGAAGATCAATGAATCGTCTGGATTACAAGATCAATCGATATGTCGTTAATGCGTCGAACACTTGAATCATTTGTGAAGATCAATGAATCGTACAATGAAGCAGAGCTTCAATTCTCTAATGAAATTGAACTACGGTGTTGTGATTTAGGGTTAAATTTCGTGTGAATTGGTAGATTTAGGGTTAAATCTGGTGTGAATCGGCAGATTTAGGGTTTTGAATGTGTGAATAGGTGAAACTATCTGAATGAGAATGTAGTTAGGGTTTTTAAGTATACGGTATTTTTGCCATCACTGTTACTTATTTTGCTACCGTTTACTTAAGGTAGCAAATTTTGGTGGCAATTGCCTTTTTTTGTAGTAGTGTTAGTGATTATGGAAATCAAAGATAGTATAAAAGATAGTGCCAGCCATTACCTTGTCGCGGCTTGTCCGGGTCAGCAGGTAGGGTTGCCGGGTGTTGGGCCACGTGGCGGCCCATGGTCGTGCCAGCCATTACCTTGTCGCGGCCCGCGTAAAGGTTATCCAAAGGGCAACGCGGCCCGCCTGAAAACCCAGTTTCTTGTTTTTTAATTATTTTTAATGATATTTTATATTTTGTGCTCGGTTTTCACATACGGGGTGTATTTTAAGACATATAGGGATATTTTAAAATATTTTGGGGTGTCGAAAAAAATTCAGGAGAGTGTCGGTTTTAAATTTAGGGTTGTTATAGATTTCTCTATGTATAAAATCATTTTTGAAAAACTATTTTCAAAATTAGTCACTTAACTGTATAAATAGTATAATATAATATATAAATAGTATAATATATAACAGATATAATAGATGTCTCTCTGCTATAATAAAAGAAACCAACATTTGGACACGTGTCATTCTTTGAAGGTATCCTCAAATCTATACTTATCTTATATTAACTAAATATTAATAATAAATTAATATTAAATCTTATCATACTTTAATAAAATATTATCCTCAAATTGAAATTGTTAATCTAATATATTTTTAAAACAAATATCTCTCTTTCCTACTTATCTTATATTAAATATATAAATAATAAATTAATATTAAATGTTATTCTAATTTATTAAAAATATAACTTTTTTTATTATTTAGTATACAAAATTATATTTATTCAACTCGTGTAAAAAGCGAGGTTTTTAAAATTTTAACTTTTTTTTATTATTTACTATACAAAGTTACATTTATATAACCCGTGTAATACACGAAGTTTTTAAAGATATAATTTTTATCATCTGCTATGTAAAATTACATTTATTCAACACATGTAATACACGGGGTTTTTAAAGATATAATTTTTTTTTATTATTTGGCAGATTTTTCAACCCGACTATACATGGGCTTTTTAAAGATACAACGTTTTTAGTATTTAATATACAAAATTACATTTATTTAATCTGTGTAATACACATGGTTTTTAAAGATATAACTCTTTTTTAGATCTATTCAACACGTGTAATATACGAGGTTTTTAAGGATGTGCTTTTTTTATCATTTGGTAGATTTATTCAACCCGATTATACACGAGTTTTTTAAAGATACGACGTTTTTAGTATTTAGTATACAAAATTACAAATTTATTTAATCTGTGTAATACACATGGTTTTCAAAGATATAATTTTTTTATTATTTGATATATAAAATTACATTTATTTAACCCGTACAATATACGAGTTTCATAAAGATATAACTTTTTATTATTTAATATATAAAATTACATTTACTCAACTCGTATAATACACGAGGTTCTAACCCAGTAATATATAAATAGTATAATATAATTCTCTTAAATGTTGAGTCACTACACATATGAAATGTATTTCCTACATATACATTTACCAAATGAGGGAATAGTGTCAAGCAGCTGTCTGACACTCCCCCATTGAACCAACACGTTTATTATTTTATATCAATTTTTAAATTACGTTCTCGCCCCCAACTCAAAATAAAATTACGCTTTTTGTCCACATCTCAAAATTACGATCTTGCCCTCAATTCAAAATTACGACTTTGCCTGGCACTCCATCATTGAACCAACCAATTTATTATTTTATACACATTCTAAAATTACGTTTTTGCCCCTCTTTAAAATTACGGTTTTGCCCCCAGCTCAAAATAAAATTACGATTTCGTCCGCAGCTCAAACTTACGATTTTTCCCTCCATTCAAAATAAAATTATGTTTTTGCCCCCAGCTAAAAATTACGATTTTGCCCTATGTTCAGAAATGTGATTTTTCCCCGTTTAAAAAATTGTGATTTCGCCCTCAATTCAAAATTACGTTTTTTCCCCAGTTCAAAATAAAATTATGTTTTTGCCCCCACCTCAAAATTACGATTTTGCCCTCGTTCAAAATAAAATTGTGCTTTTGCCTCCAGCTTAAAATTACGATTGTGCCCTTAGTTCAAATTTATATTACGCTGTTACCCGCAAGTTCAAAATTACGAATTTGCCCCTGTGAAAATTTACAACTTTGCCCCTGGTTCAAATTTACAGTACTACCATTACTTTAGCTTTTGACAAATTACGATTTTACCCAGTTCAAAAAATACAACTTTCCCTCAGTTAAAAATTATAATATTGCCATTGTTTTAGGTTTTTTTTTTTCAAAACTATAAAAGTGTTTTGTTTTAATTGGTTGACTCGATTTAATTGTTTTTCGTGTCAATGAGCTGCCTAACACTCGCTCATTATTCGGCTATCTCTCCGTAACGCGGACGGGGCATCAACTAGTTATGCAACAAAATAACAAAATCTTATACGATTCACATAACATAAAGGATAAACATAGGTTATGGTTGAAGGATCATAAATATAGGTTTCGGTTAGGGTTAAAAAAAAAGAAGAAAAACACAAATGGCACAAATGCGATTATGACAAAGTCGCTGGCTTTACCATAAAGACTTCTTCGGCAACAAGAATGGATAAAATTTAAAACCAGCCGCAATCAGGACCTTATCAACTGCCACGTGTCAAATCTTTCTAGCTCCAAAAAGCCACGAATCCATCAAATCATGGAACACGTCACCATCTTTTTCTTAACAAACTTTTATATTAAAAAATAATTATAATTTATAGTATTTTTCTAAAAGGCTATATATATGTCTCCCATCATTTTCTTTGCCAATCTAACTTTCTGACGTTGCTAAAACCCACAGATTCTCTGCTCCTTATCCAAAATCTGTACGGATATTTTGTAGATTCTGAAGACTAAAAATTGTTCATCTTTGTATGTTACACATGTTCATCAAGAGGTATGTTTAATTGTTACTAGATTTGTTGTATTTGTTTTGAAAACGTGAATGAACGAACACGAGCCTATCTAATAAAAATTCATAGCAAAAGCTAGTTGTAGAGTCTGGAAAAGATAGGTTAAATAGTGTATGATGTTATAAAAACGTTTTTTATATTAATATAGTAGTCCAGGTAACACAAAGTTATTAGAATGTATATTTAGATAACATATCGATGCCTGTAAACAATCTCTACTGAGATTACACGCATCGATATCTTATCTAAACAATCTCTAAAGTTATATCTTTATTACTCGTAAGAAATTTTTTTTTTACAACGACTTTCTTGTGTTACGTCACCACACTTCCCGTTACTTGTAAGAAAATTTCTAGGTAATAACGATAGTGGTAACTACTTGTAACATCAATTTGTAAGAAAATTGTTATATTGATTATAATAATACAAAATGTGACTTAAATGATGTAAATTAACATTAGATCAAATAGTACGGGGAAGGATCCACTAAAAAGTGGATTTTGCCTAAATAGCTTAAGAAGGATTGTGATGATGACATGTGGCACTCCTAATAAGTAGGAATCAAGGGCATTTTGGTCCTTATAAATAGGAGTGAAAATGACATGTGGCACCCCTTTTGTTTTTTTAAAATACAAAAAAAAATCTAGTACAAAAAAATCTAGCACAAAAAATCTAGTACAAAAAAATATAGCACAAAAAATCTAGTAAAAAAATATAGCACAAAAAATGTAGTACAAAAAAATATAGCACAAAAAAATCTAGTACAAAAAATATAGCACAAAAAAATTCAGCAAAAAAATGTAGTACAAAAAAATCCAGTACAAAAAATTGAGACAAAAAAAATTTAAGACAAAAAAATTCAGCACAAAAAATATAGTACAAAAATCCAACACAAAAAAATGTTATATAACATAGAAATACAACACATTTTAGTAGGTTTTTTTAGTCTTCATATTTTATATAGCAATATGGTACTCAAATTAAAGATAAAAAGACGCTCGATTTTATGGTGAAACTTTTATGAAAAAACAATGTCGTATAAAAAAGTTATGAACGTTTAAAAAATGAGGGTGAAATATGCATGTGTCTTGTATGTGGAGAGAGAAAGTCCATGAATAGGATTTTCCCAAGATACCCTTGCACTCCTCCTTTCTCATACATTTTCATCTTAACCATTGATTTGAAAAATGAATGGTTAAGATTCCTTCTCATCCTACTTAGGCAAAATAAACTTTTTATTTGATCTTACCCCCAAATAGTACACCTGAATATAGGGTTAGCCCACTTAGTAGAGATACATGTTTTTAGAAAATAATAATGATACTGATAATGTTACAAGTAGCTATTAGTAACATAAATTCGTAATTTTCAATAATAATGATAATGTTACTAGTAGCTACTAGTAACATAAATTCTTAAGAAAATTACAGAGTTAAATGTCATTTTTGTCTCTGAGATTTAGCCAGTTTTGCGACTTTCATCCAAATGTCTGTTTTCAACTATGGATCCAAAACGTTTAAATTTTGCCATTTTCATCCAGCTTGTGAACTCCAACCATTTTTTCTCCATTAAGTCAGAGGTACTTCCGTCTTTTTTTATAGGAAATTATGTCTTTTTAAACTTAAAACTGACCAAACCTCGTGTACGAAAATAACATTTTAGTAAAAAATTATATTAGTAACCCGGATGGTAAAGTAACAAAGACTAAAAGACCCATGCGAGAACATGTGAGTTCTTAATTACTTTAAAGTTTTTTCATACCATGAAAACCAACTTTAGTTAGCTTTTTAGAGTGAACTGCTAAAATCGTCCCTAAGGTTTGGTCAATTTTGTCAGATCCATCCAAAAAAGTTTTTTTTTTTTTTTTCTCATCTGAACCACTGAGGTCTAGATAAGAAAAAAAAAACTTTTTTTTGCCTGAATTTGAACAATTTATAAACATCAGTGGACTAGATGAGAAAAAAAAAAACTTTTTTGGATGGATGTGACGAAATTGGCCAAACCGCAGGGACGATTTTAGCAGTTTACTCTAGCTTTTTACGAGTTTTAACTTTTAATCGTGTGTGAAACTGAAATAAATCAAAAGGGTGAAAACTTGTGGAGCAAGTAAACTTCAAGTGAAAGCAATATTGTACTTTGAAAGCGAAATTGTACTTTGCTTTTTCGTACTTAATAATATTTAATAACAAATTGTTGTTTGCTTGAGCTCCAAGTAATTTCCTGTTGCTTGGCTCTTTCTAATCCACTTGTTTGCTAAAACAGTATGATTTTAGGAATAATCGAAGAAAAACATATTTGTGAACATTTCATTGTTCAACTTGTGCTCATTGTTGTTCTATTTTTGTTTGCAGAAATATAGAAATGCCGTCGTCGACCGATTGCCCCCCGAAGAGGAATTCTCGAAGCCGGTGTGGTGGACCGAAAGCAGTAGCCGAAACACTGGCGAAATGGAAGGAGTACAATAACAAAATCGATTCGTTGGACGAGAAGGCGAAGCCTGTACGGAAAGTGCCCGCGAAAGGGTCGAAAAAAGGGTGTATGAAAGGTAAAGGCGGGCCCGAAAACTCGCGGTGCAAATACCGAGGTGTAAGACAACGAACATGGGGAAAATGGGTGGCCGAGATTCGGGAACCCAATCGAGGGAGGCGGTTATGGTTAGGGACTTTTGGATCTGCGGTTGAAGCAGCCCGGGCTTATGATGAAGCGGCCCGGGTTATGTATGGGCCCTGTGCGCGCCTCAATATGCCCGATTCTGGTTCGGGTTCGATGAATGAGTGTTCGAAGATGGGGTCTAATGGTGCTTCTAGTTGTGATTCGACCACAACGTGTAGTCACTCGGAGGAGACTATACCGTGGTCGAATCGACAAACGGTTAATCAGGATGAAGGTGAGTCAAACAGCGGTCAACTGTTGACCGTGGTCAGACAAGAAGTTAAAGAAGAACCCATTGAAGAAAAAGTTGAAATGACAAAGGATGTCGATTTTCAAAATATGGAAGAGCTTATGGAAACGATGGCGCAAAGGGACACAGGACCCCACGTAGATCACGTGGGGTCCCTTGAGCCTCGTGATGAGGCTGAGAACGAACCATGTAGCCAAGATGGTAGTGAGCCAACATCTGGTTATGGGTTCGGTTTCTCCAACCGAGAACCCCCTGATGTGTTCCGGGGGCTTGATGATACGCTTTGGCTTGAGCCAGCGAGACAAGACGGGTGTGGGGTTGTAGCGGATTACGGGTTCGATTTCTTGAAGCCGGGGCGGCCCGAAGAATGCAACTTCACATTGGAAGAGTTGGGGTTCAATTTGGGGGCTGATTTTGGTGTGTGAGCAGAGGCAAGAGTGAAACATTACTAATTGTTTACATGTTTTTTAAGAATTTTTAGGCAACATATTGATAAAGTTGGTGTATTATAGGTGGAACATAATGTTAGGCTATTGTGCCTTTTAGATCGTTCGTAGGTTTGTATAAATTGGTTCGTGTTAGTTAAAAAAAATGTTCAGTTAAGAATGATTTTAGTTACAAGATATATAAAAAAAATTCATGTATTTACTCTAGTATAGTAATTATGTTTAATTACGTCTAATTAATCTAGAGTAATTATGTTCAATTACTCTAGAGTAATTCCTAAAGTAATTATAATTACTCTAATATTTTAGGACTAAAATACGTGATTAATAAGATGAGAAAAACATTAAAAAAATCTCTTATTCACTATTTACTATACGTGTTTAATAAGATGAGAAAAAAATTACAAAAAATCTCTTATTCACTTCTTACGTTAAGCCAATTTGTATGTTAATAATCATTTATATCAGAACCTAACTCTATTTTTTTATATTGATAAGGACTGTTTTATTTTGAAATTAATCTCAAAACAACTTTGCTTTTTAAAGTAAACAATAAGAAACTGCATGTGCAGAAAAATACTATTCCTAACGTTATGTTTTTAATGGATTTTTTATTTTATTTTATTTTATTTTTATTTTATTTTTATTATTATTATTATTATATTATATTATTATTTAATTATTATAATATAATATAATTGCTTGATTCGGCGGAAAATCTAACTTATAATAAAAAACTTCAAATAATGCTATATGACATTCTCTCCTTTAACCTTATAAATTTTATTTATAATCATTTGATAAATTTCTTTTAATATTTTGAATATTAATAACTAATATATAGATATCATTTATTTTTATCCGTATCTTTATCTAAAATTAATAAATAACTTCTATTTTGCAATTTAGACCTTTTGTTTTTTTATTTTTAATCCAAAGTTTTTCATCTTTTGCAATTTAAACCCAACTCTTTTTTATTTTTAATTTTGGTTCACCACACTTATCATCTTTCCAAAGTTTTTCATTTCGTTCTAAATTCTGTGAGTTAATGCACCGCAACGTGCGAGTGGGGTTCAACATTTTTTTCGTATATTTTTTCCCGTTTGACTGGCCAGTCGCAGCACATCTATTTTTCTCCGTTTAACAAGTTCGACCAACGCGCGGGTAGGGCTGTTCAAATTGCTCGGCACTCGACGCTCGTTCGATGCTCGCTCGGAAAATGCTCGGAATTTGCCCGTTCGATTCAGCTCAATTAAAAAAATGCTCGGTTTGGATCGGTTCGGTTTGTAAACGAACCGAGCACAAGCAAAGGTCCGCTCAGTTCGGTTCGGTTGGCTCGATTTATTTTTTAATATATATATATATATATATTTGTGATTGTGTGTGTATCAATTTTAATGAAATGACTAGAGACCAACATTAACAATGTTTGGTCCAAGATCCAAATAGAGCTCATTTAAGTAATTAGAATTGAAATCCAATACCAATAGTCCATTATCCAATACTTAAATGTTCATTTGAGTAATTGAGTCAAAATTTCAAATACTAAAATGTGAAGTGTCGATCAATACTCAAGTCTCAACCCGCCATTTGATTCAGAAGTGCAAGACCCTAATCAAAACCCCACATTGGCCACCGTTATTCGATTTCTCCATCTCCACTCGCCAAGACGCCAACTCGTCAAGGTTTTGCTTCAATCGATTCATTCAATTTCAAACTGCTGATAGAACAAGGGTATGTTTCAATCGGTCGACGATTTATCTTCCCGCTTAGTTAATCTCGGTAGAACCTAGTTGATTGTTTTTGTATGCCTTGTTATTTGTTAAATTTTTACTTGTGTTCTATTGGACAAAACACCAGGGACGAAAACTATACTTTATTCTAATAACTAGCATTCCCATCGTCACTTTCCTTATTTATTCTGCGACACTCGATACTCGCTCGATGTTCGTTCGAAAAATGCTCGGCTCGAAAGACGCTCGCTCGACTTTGGCTCAGTTGAAAAAACGCTCGGTTCGGTTTGGATCGGTTTGTAAACAAACCGAGCACGAGCAAAGGTCAGATCGGTTTGGTTCGGCTCGTGAACAGCCCTACGCGCGGGTCCTGGATTAACTTAGTTATTTTTTTCTATGTTTTACATTCCGGTTTAATTTCTCTGCAACGAGCGTTCGTGATTCAAAGATTTTACGTTTGTTTTTCGCTCGGCGTTATTTTTTTCATTTTTATTTAATTTGTTTTTACGAGCTTTTTCGGTATTGGTGGTCGCTGACAGTGGTATAGCATTGGTACTACTTAACACAATTTTACAATAACCGCTGCAACGCAGGGGCTTAATACTAGTTTTGTATATAAAAAAAAGATAGAAACAAAAAAAGATGGAAGTGAAGATGAAGGTAATTACAAAAGAAAATTGAAGCATAGAAAATAGGTGTAAAAAGTGGTTAAAGAAAGTTGTAAGAAAATAAGAAGTAAATAACATGTAGAAAAATACTGATTAGAAAAAAATTGATATTGATAATGATAGGACTGGCAATTCTGACACGAACACGATAACACGACACAAATTTACAAGAAGTTAACACGTTTCGTGTTTAACCTTAACAGGTTTCATGTCTATAACAGGTCGACACGATACAACCTGTTTAATTTCGTGTCATGTTCGTGTTTACCTATTCCGTGTTCGTGTCTTAACAGGTCGTGTTTGTGTCTTAACATGTCATGTTAGACACAATATGACATGTTAAGACTTAAGACCATTATACAATACATGTTAAGACCTATTAATGGCTAAATATCAAACCTGTAGTAACATGTTGTATTCATATCTTAACATGTTGTGTTTGTGTCTTAACAGGTTGTATAATACGTTGGTAAATTTTTCGGGTCTTAACAGGTCGTTTCGTGTAACCTGTTTATTATCATGTTCTTGTTATGTTTGGAAAATCTGACACAATAAGATTTCGTGTCATGTTCGTGTTTACCTGTTTCGGGTTCATGTCTTATCATGTTCGAGTCTTAACAGGTCGGGTTAACACGATATACCAGCCCTAGATAATGATAATGATGATGGTAATAATAACAATAAGAGATAATTACTGTTTTCGTCCATGTGGTTTGTCAAAAATCACTATTTCAGTCCATTAGTGTCGCAACCCCCGTCCTCTAATCACCCGGGAATGGGCGGCCGCGAGCCAGTATCAGTGGTATCGGTGTTTTATCATTTTGGCAGCGGAAATTTCATTAGGACCGTAGTTAGGAAATATTTTATCAGAGTAAAACACCACATTTTTATAATCATAAACTTATTGGGATGAATCCCAAGTTTTTATTACAAACATGTTTATAGGGATAAACCCTAATTTATTGAATAAAACATCTTCTTTATGTAGGTAACTTTTATAGCCACTTTTCCAAGCCTTCAGTGATCTCCAGCTGGCTTCTATTTGGCTTTCACATTTTGTTACCTGAAAAGCGTTTTAAAAACATTTGTCTGTGGGAAATACTGGTGAGTGAATCCCAGTTTAATCAAAACATGTTTTATCATTTTACAGTATTGAGGGCAATCCAACAATTACATTTGTTTCCCATTCTACTTTAATTACCACCCACGGTACTGTCAACCCGACTTATGGTCATATTACTACTCACAGTGTAGTAACAAATTTTGTATTCAAAACCCCAACATACTGACGATAATTGTAGAATTACAAATACTCAATCACTATTATTCATAATGTAAAACAATTGAGGTTTTGTAAAAACAGTTTACAAAAAGGAGATTACTCACATTGCTATTTTAGACTTTTCCTTGTGGTTTCCTGGTTATAATCTAATAATTTAAACAATGCACACGCGTTAGTATAATAACCCAATATTTACATTAGTTATACCCTCCCCGAGACAGAACTCCAACGACTACGTCGGGCAGAACCTCGACAGCCGTTACGGAGCACTAGATCAATCGGGCAGCGTATCTAATACGTAACCGGGGGTTATGATACTTACAACGAGGCAGAACTTCGTTATTTAGGGGGTATTATGCCCGATTATAATGTTTAATATTCAGAAATTAGAGAGAGAATTCAAGTGTGAGCGATCGGAAAAAGAAGGCCGATGCTCCCAATTTATAGGAGCTGATCTCGGCTTCCTCGCGGCCCGCGAAGGATATACAAGGGGGCTTCGCGCCCCGCGACGTAGAGTGTGTAGGGCCTAGCTTTGTCCGGTCATACATATAGCTTTGACACAACACCTGACACGTGGCAGCAGGGGGTGCGCTCTAATCTTGACCTGTCGCGGCCCGCGTAAGGCAAAGACAATGTCTTCGCGTCCCGCCAGAGACTACTGAATTTTGTTTTTATTTAATTTTAATAAAATAAAAGGTATTTAGGGCTAGTTTACGTATACGGGGAGTATTTTAGGACGTATAGGGGCGTTCTAAATATTTTAGGAGTGTCAGAAATAATTTAGGAGGGTTGTTATATCGTCCCCACCTTGTTTTAGAACTCGTCCTCGAGGTCTACTGGAACTTTTGGGGATATTTCCTCTGTATCTCTGATTCAAGCTCCCAAGTGTACTCTGGTCCTCTTTTGGAATCCCATTTCACTTTGACAAGAACTAATCTCTTGTGTTTGAGATTCTTGACTTTCCTGTCTTCAATTTGTAGTGGCTTTTCTACGAACTTAAGCTTCTCATTTACTTCTATGTCTTTAAGAGGTACCTGTCACACCCCAACCGATGACGGAAACATCGGGGCGCGACACTGAGCGAAACAGATTGTCCAAGAGAATTCCATAACAACTAATTTACCAGATAATTCACATTATGTCCCATACCATAACTCATCAAAGTAAAACAGTTATTACAGACGTAGATATCCCAAAGACAAACAATTGTTCCGACAACTCAGATTTTATTAGATTTGTTTCTAGACTCCATCCTAGCTTGATTCCAGCAAGTAACAAGCAAGCGTCCTAACATCTTAAGCACATGTCACATACGTTAAAATAGAGGTCAATACACATAGTGTAAAGGTGAGCATACAAGTTTAATAGTAATAGTAGAGTTCGAAAGCGTTTACGCATAACCAGCATGTAACATGTTTAATGCGAAGCAAGTAGGTTATCGACAATGAAATATGCACAGACGTGACTGCGAGTTGTAGAGTGCACAACACATATCACCACTGTGACCCATGAAGAAATACCCTTAGCAACCCCCGTCCACGACAGGTGCTGAGTCCAAACTATAGTACTATCGTTGCTAAGGTGTCAGGAAACAATCATTGTGTAACATAACATACAAGCATTCATCGAGTAAAACGTATCATGCAATAGAGGTTAGCGTATAGAAGTGTTTGCGTTGTGTGATCGATGTGATTTGATATAAGTAACGTATGTAACACCCAAAAGTGCGTAAAGCAAAAAGGGATCGAGTATACTCACAGCGATGATAGTTAATGGATTGAAGGGAGCACTAGAGTGAGCCTGATTATAGAACAATAGCATAAGCGATGAGTGGCACGTAAAATGATGCAAAGTGACTAAGTGCCGAAGTGCCATCCGAAACGGATGGAAATCCGATCAGATGGTCATCTGATCGGTTGCCCATTCGGTCGGTGGACCACTCGCTAAGATGGATGTGTTTGTGTATGATGGCTTTGAAGTTTTCGTTGTAGCATTTTGAAAACAAAGAAGTTTCTCTACCTTTCAGGTCGTCCGGTCGAACGGTCATTCGATCGGAAGGCGATCCGTCCAGCGAGACATTTCTCAGAAAACAATAAGTGTTAGAGACCAAATTGTAACACCTCGAAAATTTACGTCCAATAATGTATTGACACGTGTCATACGCTTTGAATATGTGAAAAAGTACTTTAGAGGGACTAAAGTTGACAAACAGTGAAACTATGTGAATAGAAGGGTCCAAAGTGTTAACAATGGATAAATAGGCTCTACAATAACCCTACATGGTGTTTATAATCTTAAACGAATAAATCATGGATCATACGAAGAAGAAAATGAAAGAAAGTGAGGAATTACAAACTACAGGGGCTAAATGTGTCAACATGTTGAAAGTATACCTCTGAGTGACCTTTTGGCAAACCCAAAGCTTTGTAATGATAAAATATACTCACTAGAATATGTGATAAAAATTTCATAAAGTTTCGTTATCGTATGAGAAAGTTATGATCAAAACCGTGCACGAAGGGTTAAATGCGTTAACGTTGAAATTCATGACTTTTCGGGTAAGCACAAAGTTAACCAAGGACCTAACCAAGTTTGTAGATGTCCTAAGGCCCTTAAAAATCAGGTTTGAGGGTCAAGAGTGCAAGAAAAATAGCCAAAACCACGTAACAAAGGACCAAGGACTGAATTGTAAATAATGGAAACTTGTTTGGCTGGTTGCCAGCTTGTACGCGCCCCGCGTAAGGGTCTTCGCGGCCCGCGTATTACCTGCCAGCGCAGAAAGCAGCGCACATCTGCCTGTTGCAGGTCTGAAACGTCTATAATCCATTGTTTTCTTATACCAGAGCCTCACCAATGGTTTTACATGCATAGAGGGGCACCTGGACGGATCTTATAACAAATGTAGACCCTTGTGGCATCATCTAGTGAGATCAAAATTGATATTTAAGAACACCCATTGTTGCAACAATTTCACATTCACTTACATTCTCAATTCTGGAGCTCTCTGGTCAGCAACAAGGATTCATTAGGCTTCCTAGTCGTGATTAGGACTCTTGTAAGTATTCTTAACTCTTTCTAATTCGTTTTAGCTTAGTTAATTAGCTATTAGTCAAACCGTCGTAATTTAAGTTTGACTTCGCGATTAAATGAAATCCGCCCAGTCATTTCTCGAATTGAAAGTACATATAAGTAGGTATTTATGTGGGTAACAAACCTTTAAAAGGGTACTTTCAGATTCCCACTCTAACTATGTTAATTGTCGAGTCAAAGCTTACTTTAAAAAGTCAACAGAATGTTTATTTTCAAATTTAAGCATAATTAGCAATGTAGGATACATGCAACCTGTTTGATCATTAAAATAACATGGTAACTAATGTAAGAACATGTCCCAACATGTTCAACTCGAGAATTTTCAGTTTAAACCCGGATCGGAACCGAAAGTCGCATAATTTGACTTTTGCTTTGACTTTCAGTTCTGACCCGTTTGTGCATGTTAAGATCTGCCTTAGAGCTTATTTTGGACCAGGTTTCATATAAGTATAACTCTCTGAGATTATGCAATTTGGTTCAATACTTATCCGATTCATATGCATGTTTCCGATTAATGCTTAAATGTTGACTATTATGCCCTTTTGACTATAAAACGTGATTTTTGAAAAAGTAAAAGAGTAGAAACCTTAGTTACTGATTTATAAACTTGCACCTAAAATTTGACATCAGTTTGAGGTCTAGATTAGTAGTTATGCTCATTAGCGTAATTTGAAAGCTTTATGTTACTTAAACGGCGTAATTAGCGTATAACCTATTTAAACCCACTTTTTGATATCAAACTTTTTACCCACTGATGTAATATAATATTTTGGGATTTTTAAAGATTTTTATTTAATTTTTGGCTGAGCATAACATAGGTCTCTAAGTTTAATTCGGTTAATACCGATTTTGCCCTTTTTAGCCATAAAAAGAGTTTTACAAATCCTTTTGACCCCAAACCTTTTTCTACTGATTTTATTTGTTAAAT
This sequence comes from Helianthus tuberosus, assembly GCA_030545235.1. Classification (NCBI taxonomy): domain Eukaryota; kingdom Viridiplantae; phylum Streptophyta; class Magnoliopsida; order Asterales; family Asteraceae; genus Helianthus; species Helianthus tuberosus. The sequence goes on from CM060383.1 coordinate 186,511,148, forward strand.
AAAATATTTTGAGCCTTCTGGAATTATAAAAATATTAGCTTTCTTTTAAAAACCCGGAATTGGCTCCAAATCGCCTTTTAAGCGTTTTTAATACATAGTATGTACTAAAACCATATTAAACATTTAAGGTTGATACCTACTGATGTTTTTAGTATATTTTTATATATTAACAGTAAGTAAAAGTTTTTAAACTCAGATTCCAGTTTTGACCTTTTAAGCCTAAGTGAAATTACCAAAATACCCCTAAGGTGCATAGTTTGGTTTTAAGAGATAAATTTCACATATAGGTCATACCCTACCCTTATAACTTATTAAATTAAGTGTATTTACTGTATAAATCAGACCTGTAACTCAGTTTACTAATTAAACTCTTTTATAATCTTTTAAATGACCAAAATGCCCTTATGAGGCATAAGTTGAGTTTAAATTCGTTTGGGGCATAATAGAAGATATCTTACTGATATTATAACATATTTAAAGTATATTAACTCAGGGAACTTGCATATGACTCTTATGGTTACCCGTGACGCCCTTTTCGCGTTCGGTTCGGTTTATGTAACTAGTTTGCATAAATTGACTGAAACGGGTCAAACCTTATCATTTTTGTCTCAAAATCCAGAATGTATTTAGTATACCCATATTATACAAGTATTCAAACTTTTCGGGTCTAAATCACATTCTATCCGGTCTTCGCTTAATCGTGCGTTTGAACCGTATCATCCTTAAAAGCTAACCGGTCTAAGCTTAGGCTTAAATAAAAGACCCGTTAGAAATCTAATAGGTTATTATAAACCTTTGTTCCAGAATAGAAGAACCAGTAAAAGCTACCTACACTCGCTAATTGTGATTTATACTTGCAAAGGTAAATACTTTTAACTTATTTTCCCTATACGGGCTTGGGGTACGGTATATAAAATACCGCTTGGTCCGGCATTGAATCTTTAATCGAATAGAGGTTAAATCATTGATATGCTACGTTTTGAAATGTTTTGTTTGCTTAAAGCCTTTGGGGGGTTAATGACCATGTCCCGGATATCCTTGGCATCATCTTACGAGATGGCCGCGACCTAAGCACGGGGTGTAGGCGTATACCCGTCAGTGCCTAACCAAATAATGTGGTGTGTCTATTAATCTTTTACCCGGTCTACTGATCGGGCTACTGAACGCATAAGTAACATGTAATTCGCTTACAAGATTATATTCATATAATTATCCCAAGTTATAAAATGTTTTGTGCCACGTGCATTCAAATCAATTTTCAAACCTTTTCAAAATGAGTCAGTTAAATTGTATTTACCAGTGTAAACTGACGTATTTTTCCAAAAGGTTAAGTGCAGGTACTACTCGTACTAGGCTGGCTGTCTTCTAGCGTCCTCAATAAGTCTCGCAAGCTTGGATGTCAAATAAACTGTTGAACAATATCTTATTTTATTTTGATCCGCCTGTGGATCCGTTTCAACTACTTCGTGATATTTAATATTACAATTTATTAAAGTTGAAATGAATCTATCTTTGCTTCCGCTGTGCATTTATATATTGTGTGGTTTGACTTATAATGATATCAACTACGTCACGATAATCCCCACCGGGCCCACCGGTGACACGTGGAAAATAGGGGTGTGACACAAATGTCATCCGATCGGATTGTCGTTCGATCGGATGGCAATCCAATCGGACGGCAATCCGTTTGGGTGACTGGTTCGTTTTGAAAATTGTTAAGTTTGAAAGTTTGCGGTTTAATCGAGACGGTATGACACGATTTGAACAACGGAACTCCATCAAGCCTAAGTCATCCGATCGGACGGGAATCACCCCAATCTGACCAGTCAACTGTTCTTTGATGGTTTGTTCATGTTCAACCCGGAATCGGTCGTCTCTTTGATAGAAATCAGATCTTGAACTGACACTTCACCATGAAGCGAGTGGAAGGCCTGAATGAGCCCTGATTCTATCGGTTTTGAGGAAGAAAGTTACAAGAATCGCGAGAAATCGAAGGAAAAGAGAGCTTGAGCGTGCTGGTCGAGTGGGTGCTGTCACATCACTGTTTGTGATGTGACATGGGGTATTTATAGGGTTTCCAAAAGAGGAAAGAGCACACACACAAGTGACGGATCAGATGGTCATCTGTTCGGATGACCATTCGATCGAATGGTCATTCGATCGAGTGGCTCCGGTGAGTCGGTTTTCGTGTTTTCGTTTCGTGCGTTGAGCGTTGCGATGCGTTTCGAGTAAGGGATGCGATAATATTGCCCATTAGTTACACAAATATCCTAGCTACTAAGTATCACAAAGTAATTCGTAAATCTCGAGCCTGCGATGAGGTTGCGTTGCGATAGTGTTGCGATTGCGATTAAACACCTCAACATAATCATAACATGCACAAGTAACACATAATGACACACACACGTAAAACAATATCCATAACGCATTATTCAGGTTGTGAATGCGATTGTGATGCGATTACAGATAAATCGATTAGCGATTAACTGCGATTAAGTAGCGATTTATTAACATGTACTCCACATAATACAACTAAGGAAAAATAAGATAGAGTATCAATTACAAGTTAAAGAGTACAATCACTAATTAAGCAAGGAGTGACAGATCGCAATTAGCAATCTTTTCTTCCTTTGACTTTGACTTGTACTTCGAGTTTCAAAAAGTGGGTTGTTACAGTACCACTAATGATTCATCGGCTAAGCACTTTTTGAGATTACATACATGAAATACATTATGTATTCCTACCATTTCTTCTGGTAGTTGTAGCTGATAGGCTACTGGTCCTATTCTTTTGATAATTTCAAAGGGTCTAACATATCTGGGGCTTAGCTTTCCTCTTTTGATGAATCTTACCACTCCTTTCCAAGGAGAAACTTTTATCAATACCTTATCTCCTACCTGAAATTCCAGTGGCCTACATCTGTTATCCGCATAACTCTTCTGTCTATCGCGTGCTGCTTTTAATCTTTCCTTGACTTGAATAATCTTCTCCGTTGTCTCTTGTACTATTTCTAGTCCAGATAGTTGCTTTTCTCCAATTTCTGCCCAATAGACTGGAGTTCGGCACTTTCGTCCATAAAGTGCTTCGAATGGTGCAGCATTGATACTGGTATGATAGCTTTTATTGTAGGAAAACTCTATTAATGGTAAGTGATCGTCCCAATTTCCTCCGAAATCAATTACACAAGCTCTAAGCATATCTTCCATTGTTTGAATTGTTCTTTCGCTTTGTCCGTTCGTTTGAGGATGATAAGCGGTGCTTAGATTTAGTTTGGTTCCCATTGCTTTTTGGAAACTAGTCCAAAAATGAGAGGTAAAACGGCTATCTCTATCAGAAACAATAGATAAAGGAATTCCATGTAATGAAACTATTTCATTTACATACAATTTGGCTAATTGTTCCATACTGGAAGTTTCCTTCCTCGGTACGAAATGAGCAGACTTAGTTAACCTATCTACAATCACCCAGATTGTATCATTACCTTTTCTTATCTTGGGTAATTTGGTAACAAAATCCATTGTTTTCAATTCTCATTTCCATACAGGCATTTCCAATTGTTGCAACAAACCTGAGGGTTTCTGATGTTCAGTTTTAACCTGTGAACAGGTTAGACACTTGGCAACGTAAGCCGCTATATCCTTTTTCATTCCTATCCACCATAAATTATTTCTTATGTCTTGACACATTTTATCACTTCCAGGATGTATCGTGTATTTAGACTTATGAGCTTCTTCTAATATTTGGTGGCGTAGGTTTCCTAGTTTAGGTATCCAAATCCTTTTCTTATGGAATCTCCAAATTCCATTTGTTCCTTGTTCTACGTCCTTAATCATCCCATTTAATTTTTCATTATCATCCTTTGATGCGTGTGAAGTGTTATATATATTAGGTGTATATTTTAAGCCCCTTTAACACTTTTTTAGTCAAGTTTTAAATTTATAAAACACGATATTTACTAACACTAGACACACATATGGGCAAGTGCACCCATCGTGAGCGTAGTATAGTGTTGGTAAGATACCGAGGTCGTCCAAGGACACAAGAGCTTTTAATACCGGTTTATCCTCAACGTCTAATCAAATCAAAAAGTTTAGAAAAATGTTTTAAACTAAGAAAAAATAAAAACTAACTAAAAATGCTGAAAAATAAAAATAAAAGAAAAACAGATAGACAAGATGAATCACTTGGTTCCGACTCGTATCTAGTGTAACCTTTGATTATTTCCGCACTTTTGCACTTTTTAAGAGATTATCTTAGTTATTGTAGTAGGCCCCTCTTTTGAAGGTGACGTTACCCTCACCCCAGTAGTTTGAGTCAGCAAGGATACAATCCTAAAAGGGTGGATTATTGAAAGATAATTAATTAAGTTATTAATGCAAATTATGGTAGGCCCCTCTTTTGGAGGTGACGTTACCCTCGACTAAGTAGTCTGAGTCAGCAGGGATACAGTCCTAAATAGTCGGGTTATAGTATTAATAGTAGTTAACTTATGAGGGGATCAAAGAGTTTGGACCCCCGCCATCCAATACCGCTAAGTATTGAAGTAGGTCCTACTAAATTTGACCCAGGTCCATTCCAGGACCTCTAAACGCTAAAAAATGGCAAGACCTTTACCAAACCGTTCCCTTAACCCCCAACCAGGTAGCCAACATACCTCCATATAGACCGTGGAGATATGAATGGTGAAAATCTTTTATTTTATATAGACAGTAAAATAATGCGAAGACACCACGGACAAACGATAAGGAAAGATCACCTTCAACATAAGAAACTAGTTATTAAAGTCATTAATACAAAACCAAGTAAAAAGTGCGAAAAGATTAAAAATAAAAAGTATTAAACTAGACACTTTGTCTTCACCAAGTGATGTAAGAGACTTAGGCAACCATGACCTTGATTGTCAAGAACTCTTACGATCAATCTTGGATCCCGAGACGACTCACACACTCTATGATGGGCAATGGATAATGGTGGTGGATGATGGTGTTATGGTGGTGGTGGGTGAAGTGTGAGAGAGGTGGTGTGCCAAGGGATGGTTTGAGCTTGAGGCTAGGCTGAACAGAAGCTCGGGCACGGCCCCGTGTCCAGTGGGCACGGCCCCGTGTCCACATCCTTCTCTTTCTTCATTTAATGCAGATTTGTCTTATTAGTTGACCACGCCCCCGTGTCCGCTGAGCACGACCTCGTGTGCAGAAGAATCTTTGTACTATGAAGATTTGCTTGGATTGTGCGAATCTTATAGTTGACCACGGCTTGTGTCCGCTGAGCACGGCCCTGTGGTGGGCAATAGAAGCTTCTACAACTTTGTCTTTTCTGCTGACACTTGGGCACGCCCCCGTGCTGGATGAGCACGGGGCGTGTTCAGTCTTCTGTTATCTTGTTTTGCTTGGGAAGATGTTGTCGTGGGGTCGGGCATATCACGTCTTGTTCCTTTTCTTGTATTTATGTTAGATTTTGATGTCTTTTTGCTTCTTTTGTTAATTTGAGCTCATTTAATCCTGAAAATACAAAAGGAAGACAAAAGCACACTTTTTCCAACATTAGTACTAAAAAGGGTTAGTTTTATGCCACAATTGATGAAATTTATATGTTGCATTTTGCACACATCAAATACCCCCACACTTGAATCTTTGCTTGTCCTCAAGCAAAACTCTTTAATAAGTGGCTATTACACTCCCAAATGGAATGGGTAGAGAAGAAAGTTTTTGGGCTTGTCATAGAGTGTCGGGATGTCCAAGATTCTTTATTTAGTATTATTTTTATATATTTACAATCCTATTCGTCATGATTTATTTAAAACTTTTCATAAGATAAATTATTTATTAGGGCATAACATGCCTCTTTAAAATTCTATTTATATACAAGTTCACATACCTCACGGGGATCACTCAACACTCGGCCGAAAATGTATTTTTGTGGATCACTCGAGAGCGGCATGGAACTTACTCCTACCATAGGCTTGCCAAGCAATCAATCCTCCTCCTTTTTAACTTATATACCTTTGTAAATATCAAGAGGACTTTGTGGGTGAAGGGTTAGGCTTGGGTTAAAGGTAGGTGGTTGGGTTGGTGGTTAGTGGTTAGTAGAAAAGGGCGAAAAGCGTAACAAGCGTCGGTTTTCGTAAGGCTTTCTATTTTTCAACTTTTATTTTTATGAAGCTATTTTTCAAACAAAGTCATTTTGGATAAACTTGTTTGTTTATTTGCTTTTGCTTCATAATCAACTATTTTTTTTTGAAAGCCGTATGAGAAACCGAGCTAGTTACAAAAACAAAGGGTTAAAAATGAAAAAGGTTTTGGTGGGTAAAAAGGGTGTTTGGTTTGGGTTATGAAATGAAAAGGTTTAGGTTCAAAGGGGCTAACTAGGGGGATTTTGGGTAGGTGGTAAAAAAAAAGAAAAATAATGGTGTAGAAATGGGTTAGTCCTAATGCCTCCGTCATTTACTTACTCGGGTTCAAGTTGGTAAGGACCGGGAATGTATCGTCATGGCAAGTTCTAGAGTCGTGAGAACCAAGCGGCTATTCACACAAGAAACGAAAAATGAGCATTTAGTCTAATGATATGTAATTGTATGCTCAATAAAGGCTCAAAACTCACTTTTGTGGGAATGGGTTTTTTTATGTGATCAAGTATATATAATCAAATTTTAACTAAGTTTGCCATGCCTTTTCATAATTTTCTTATGTTGGTTCTTTTTATCACGACGCTATCGGTTGTAAATTCGTAAAAATATAACCTTTTTAGAACTTGAAATTCCCGAGTTAAACCTAGACAAGTAAAAAAAATGAAAAATTTTTTGAAAAAATTTGGGGTGATTAGCGGTTCCAATAGAGTTTTGTGTAAGGCTTGTATTTTAGGACTTGCAAGATTCAAGGTTTTAGCATCCCCCCCACACTTAAATTACACATTGTCCTCAATGTGTCCCAAAAATAAGTTTTTAGGTTGATTGAATGTGTAAAAGGTGTGATTTAAGCAAAAAAATTGTGTTACTGGGCGCTGAACACGGCCCCGTGTTGTCCGGGCACGGCCCCGTGTTCAAGTGCCAGTAACAAAATTAAATCAAGAGAAATAGAAGCCTGGACACGGGGGCGTGTTGGGTGAACACGGCCCGTGTCCAGTTACCTGAACTGGGTCTTTTTCTGCAGACTGTGCAGCACGCGGCCGTGTTGGGCGGACACGGCCCGTGCCGAGCTTACTGTAAACGACGAATTTTGTCGGACGGTTCTGTTTTCCTGCATGGGCTGCTGGTTCAAGTTTCCCTTGTATCCTTTGCCATCTCAAGTGTGTTTTATTCATTTCAACACCACCCAAACACCAAATTAACTAAAACAATCATTCATTAGTCATAGAGAGAATTACATATTAGTCCTAAACACTAGATAGTTTGGTCAAAGAAACACAAGAAATCTCAATCCAAGAAGTTCTAGCCTACTATTTATTCTACTAGCAAAATTTCCGAAAAGATAGATCTCTCAGTTAAAAGTGGCTTGACAACTTCTTTCTCCGGGTATGGGTTCCTCACACGTCGGCGAGCCATTCTTCGATCTCCCTAGGGAGAAGAAAAGCGGGCTCATGAGCATTGGTTTGAGGAGGTGCAACTTCCACCGGGATTTCTTAGAGTTCTTCAAGAGGAGGTTCCGCCGGAATGTCGTCCCAACCGGTAGGATTTTGGATTCCAAGTGCTAGGTTCCAATCCTCTTGAGGGAGGATTGGTTCCATGGGAGGTGTTACAAGAATGTTTAACCTCTGGTGCAAGAGGTTTATTTCTTGAAAACGGTTTTCCAACCCCACCGAGAGATAATTTATACGGTCTATGAGGACCTCCTCCACCGAAGTCATCTCGTTAAGGGCTTCACGTAGCGCCATTACGTACCTTACTAGAGTTGCTTCAATCGATGGCCTCCTTTCCCGTCGACTGTTCCTTGAGTGCGCAGAAGAGGTCCCGCTGTTTTGGCTAGACATTCTACGAAAACATACCAAAAATAGTTTGTTTTAATGAAACAGTATCACGGACACGGCCCCGTGCTTAGTGAGCACGGCCCCGTGTTCAACTTTCTGCAGATTTTTAGAACAAGGAATCTTGGAGTTTCAAATTATTTTCTCAACTTATGAAGTGTTTTTGAACAAAAATAACTTAAAACAATGTTGTGTAACTTATTTTTAACAAGATTCCTTGAATAAAAACTCAACAATCATCACAATGAAGCTTGAAAAGATTATTGAAATCTTTCCTAAGTTCTTTTAACCAATCAATAATTAGATCTTCTAGTTGAAATAATTCATCGAGAAGCATTTCTCCTAGAATATCCGGTTGGGAGCATTCGAGGGAGAGATAGGGATTATTTTTACTTTCGCCCCTCTTAAGGATACTAGGAAATGATGGGTCTATATAGTGGGGTTTATAATTTAGAAAATAACATTCTAATTCTTTATGGTTACCACCACATAATTGACACCACATAGTACCATAAGAGTGCCGAAAGTAAAAAGTATCAGTATCACTCATGTTTGTGTCAGAAATTACCAACCGTCGGGATCTTACGGTTCTGTTTTCAGTAACTGAAACTTGGGCACGGGGGCGTGTTGAGTGGGCACGGCCCCGTGTTCAGCTTACTGTCTGACTTAAAACAAGATTGCCAGTTCCAATGATTGGGCACGGGGCGTGTTCAGGGGCACGGCCCGTGCTGAGTTCTGCAGAAGCTGAAAAACTAAGAAAAATCCTAAAAAAATGAAAAATAAGAAAAAACGATTAGGCCGTTGATTCCTAACTTTCTTAAAATCCTTATGTCCCCGGCAACGGTGCCAAAAACTTGATGCGTGTGAAGTGTTATATATATTAGGTGTATATTTTAAGCCCCTTTAACACTTTTTTAGTCAAGTTTTAAATTTATAAAACACGATATTTACTAACACTAGACACACATATGGGCAAGTGCACCCATCGTGAGCGTAGTATAGTGTTGGTAAGATACCGAGGTCGTCCAAGGACACAAGAGCTTTTAATACCGGTTTATCCTCAACGTCTAATCAAATCAAAAAGTTTAGAAAAATGTTTTAAACTAAGAAAAAATAAAAACTAACTAAAAATGCTGAAAAATAAAAATAAAAGAAAAACAGATAGACAAGATGAATCACTTGGTTCCGACTCGTATCTAGTGTAACCTTTGATTATTTCCGCACTTTTGCACTTTTTAAGAGATTATCTTAGTTATTGTAGTAGGCCCCTCTTTTGAAGGTGACGTTACCCTCACCCCAGTAGTTTGAGTCAGCAAGGATACAATCCTAAAAGGGTGGATTATTGAAAGATAATTAATTAAGTTATTAATGCAAATTATGGTAGGCCCCTCTTTTGGAGGTGACGTTACCCTCGACTAAGTAGTCTGAGTCAGCAGGGATACAGTCCTAAATAGCCGGGTTATAGTATTAATAGTAGTTAACTTATGAGGGGATCAAAGAGTTTGGACCCCCGCCATCCAATACCGCTAAGTATTGAAGGAGGTCCTACTAAATTTGACCCAGGTCCATTCCAGGACCTCTAAACGTTGAACAATGGCAAGACCTTTACCAAACCATTCCCTTAACCCCCGACCAGGTAGCCAACATACCTCCATATAGACCGTGGAGATATGAATGGTGAAAATCTTTTATTTTATATAGACAGTAAAATAATGCCAAGACACCACGGACAAACGATAAGGAAAGATCACCTTCAACATAAGAAACTAGTTATTAAAGTCATTAATACAAAACCAAGTAAAAAGTGCGAAAAGATTAAAAATAAAAAGTATTACACTAGACACTTTGTCTTCACCAAGTGATGTAAGAGACTTAGGCAACCATGGCCTTGATTGTCAAGAACCCTTACGATCAATCTTGGATCCCGAGACGACTCACACACTCTATGATGGGCAATGGATGATGGTGGTGGATGATGGTGTTATGGTGGTGGTGGGTGGTGGGTGAAGTGTGAAAGAGGTGGTGTGCCAAGGGATGGTTTGAGCTTGAGCCAAGCACTCCTATTTATAGGCTGAACAGAAGCTCGGGCACGGCCCCGTGTCCACATCCTTCTCTTTCTTCATTTAATGCAGCTTTGTCTTATTAGTTGACCACGCCCCCGTGTCCGCTGAGCACGACCTTGTGTGCAGAAGAGTCTTTGTACTATGAAGATTTGCTTGGAGTGTGCGAATATTATAGTTGACCACGGCCCCGTGTCCGCTGAGCACGGCCCCGTGGTGGGCAATAGAAGCTTCTACAACTTTGTCTTTTCTGCTGACACTTGGGCACGCCCCCGTGCTGGATGAGCACGGGGCATGTTCAGTCTTCTGTTATCTTGTTTTGCTTGGGAAGATGTTGTCGTGGGGTCGGGCATATCACGTCTTGTTCCTTTTCTTGTATTTATGTTAGATTTTGATGTCTTTTTGCTTCTTTTGTTAATTTGAGCTCATTTAATCCTGAAAATACAAAAGGAAGACAAAAGCACACTTTTTCCAACATTAGTACTAAAAAAGGGTTAGTTTTATGCCACAGTTGATGAAATTTATATGTTGCATTTTGCACACATCATCCTTGATTACTGATTCTTGTACTTCTCTTATTTGATTATTTAAATCTATCTGCAGATATAATTTAAGAGAACGTACTTTTCTGGGTTTTTCATGATACTTTCGACTTAAAGCATCAGCTACTACATTTGCTTTTCCTGCATGATACTAGATATTACAATCATAATCACTAAGAAATTCCATCCAACGTCTCTGTCTCATATTCAGCTCTTTTTGCCCAAAAATATACCTTAAACTCTTATGATCAGTGAAGACAACAAATTTATTTCCATATAAACAGTGTCTCCAAATCTTAAGGGCAAAAATTATGGCTCCTAGTTCTGAATCATGTGTTGTATAATTTTCTTCATGATTCTTAAGTTTTCTAGAAGCATAGGCTATAACCTTTTGACGTTGCAGTAACGCACATCCATACCCTAACTTAGAAGCGTCACAATAGACTAAAAAGTCTTCAGTTCCTTATGCTAATGCTAGTATGGGTGCGGTGGTTAATCTTTGCTTAAGAATTCTAAAGGCTTCCTCCTGTTTTGGTCCCCATTCAAACTTAACAGACTTACAGGTTAGCTTAGTTAAGGGAATGGCTATTTTGGAAAAATCTCGGATAAATCGTCTATAATAACCGGCCAATCCTAGAAAACTTCTAACCTCTGTTGGTGACTCAGGGACTTTCCATTTAGTAATTGCCTCAATCTTTGTGGAATCCACATGAATCCTTTCAAGATTAACTAAATGTCCAAGAAACTGTACTTCTTCTAACCAAAATTCGCATTTTGAAAATTTAGCGTAAAGCTTTTCTTTTCTCAGCAATTTTAAAAGTGTATGCAGATGCGCTGCATGTTCATTTTTACTTTTAGAGTAAATGAGAATATCATCTATAAAGACAATTATGAATTTATCCAAATATGGCTTACATATTCGGTTCATCATGTCCATAAATGCGGCTGGGCATTGGTTAGACCAAATGGCATGATAGTAAATTCATAATGGCCATACCTTGTCCTAAAAGCGGTCTTAGGAATGTCCTCTTCCTGTACTTTTAATTGATGATATCCTGAGCGTAAATCGATTTTTGAAAAGAATCGAGCTCCTTGCAATTGATCAAACAGATCATCGATTCTCGGTAATGGGTACCGATTTTTAATCGTGACCTTGTTCAATTCTCGGTAATCAATGCACATACGCATTGATCCATCTTTCTTTTTGACAAACAATATCGGTGCTCCCCACGGCGATGAAGTTAGCTGTATGAATTCTTTTTTCAACAGTTCGTCTAAGTGCTTCTTTAGCTCTTGCATTTTTGCGGGTGCCAAATGGTAAGGTGCCTTAGCAATTGGTGCTGTTCCTGGTAGCAGATGAATTCTGAATTCGACTTCTCTGTCTGGCGGTAGTCCTAGTAATTCTTCTGGGAATACATCTGAAAATTGAGATACTACGGGGATATCTTTTAATTTTTTTCCTTTAGTGTGAATGATTATATAAATCATATACACTAGTGACCCTTTTCTTGCACAGCTTGTTGTTTTCATCACAGAGATGAATTTTGTGGGTCTAGTTGGCTTATCTCCTTCAATTGTGATCTTTTCACCTTTTGGTGAATTTACTTGTATTGACTTTTGATCACATAGAATACTGGCTTTATTGGCTACTAACTAATCCATTCCTAATACAATATCAAATCCTGCCAGATTCATTGGATAAAGATTTGCAATAAACTTTTGATTTAAAAATTCTATTCTAGCTCCCTGCAAGATTTCAGTAATCTTAATGAATTCTCCATTTGCGGTTTCTACTAAACATTCTTGTTAAAGTTTAGTTAATGGTTGGTTGAGAAGTTTGCAAAATGAAGTATTAATAAAACTTTGGTTCGCACCAGAGTCAAATAATACTTTAGCAAAACATCATTAAGTAAAAACGTACCGGCAATCACGTCCGGAATCATCTTTACTTCTTCGGCTGTCAGAACAAATGCCCTAGCATTCTTAGTAGTCTTGTTGTTCATGGCTGGAGCTAGTTTCGGACAATTCAGTTTGATATGCCCTTTTTCTCCACAATTGAAGCATACTCCATTACTGGGTTTCTTTCTACAGTCTTCTTCTTTGTGTCCTGGTATCTTGCAGAAATTGCAGTAGGTGGAGCATCTTCCTGAATGCTTGTTCCTACAGGCTTTACAATAAGGTGTAGAGGTAGAATTTATATTTTTCCCACTGTTGGAATTACCGTAGCGAAATTCCTGGGTAAGCCTATGAGCCAGGTTCTTTCTTTGGTTTTCTTCTTGTGTACGTACTAGTTCATCAGTCAAGGTATTTGCTAGTTCTACAGCTTCTTCTATGGTTTGACTACATGTCTAATTTCACTGATTAATCCCCAGATGTAACGTGTCACACCCCAACCGATGGTGGAAACATCGGGGCACGACACTGAGCGAAACAGATTGTCCAGGAGAATCCATAACAACTATTTGTTATAATATATTAAAGGTTCATGTACCATACCACAAACATATAAAATAAAAACAGTTATTACAGACATTGTTCTCAAAGACATATATCCATTCCGACAACTCAGATTTTATTTAGTTTGTTTCTAGACTCCATCCTACTTGATTCCACAAAAGCAGGCAAAGCATCCTAAACACCTGTCACATACGTTAAAATAGAGGTCAATACACATAGTATAAAGGTGAGCACACAAGTTTAATAGTAATACTAGAGTTCGAAAGCGTTTACACATAACCAGCATGTAACATGTATAATGTGAAGCTAGTAGGTTATCGACAATCAAATATGCACAGACTAGACTGCGAGTTGTAGAATGCGCAACACATATCACCATTGTGACACGTGAAGAAGTAACCTTAACAACCCCTGTCCACGACAGGTGCTGAGTCCAAACAAATAGTACTATCGTTGCTAAGGCGTCAGGCAACAATCACTGTGTTAACATAACATACAAGCATTCATCGAGTAACAAGTAGCATGCAATAACGGTCAGCGTATAAATAGTGTCTGCGTTGTGTGTCGATGTGATTTAGAATAAGTAACGTATGTAACACCCAAAAGTGCTTAAAGCAAAAAGGGATCGAGTATACTCACAGCGATGGTAGTTAATGGATTGAAGGGAGCGCTAGAGTGAATGAGCCTGATCAGAACGACAGCGTAAGCGAAGGGCGGTACATAAAACGATGCAAGTGAAGCAAGTGATGAGTGGTCATCTGGTCGGATGGGAATCCGAATGGGTGGCCATTCGATCGGGTGTCAATCCGTTTGGATGGCCATCCGTTCGGATGGCCATTCGGCCGGATCGGCACTCGTTTGGGATGGATGTGTTTGTGTATGATAGCTTTAAAGTTTTCGTTGTAGTATTTCAAAGTCAGAGAAGTTTCTCTACCATTACAGATCGTTCGATCGAACGGCAGTTCGATCGGGTGGCGATCCGTCCGGCGAGGTATTTCTCAGAGAACAAGTTCACAACAGGATTGTCATTCGATCGGATGGTCTACCGATCGTATGGCAACCCGCTAGAAACTGATCATTTTTGAAAATTGTAAAAATGTTTAAGTGTTGGAGTCCAAGTGCAATCCGATCGGATTGCGGTTCGATCAGATAGCAATCAAATCGGATGGCAATCCGATCGGACGGCAACCCGTCCCACAATCTGATCGTTTTGAACTTGAATATTTGAAAGTTTTGCGGTTTGATCGAGACGGTCATGACAATGTTTTGAACAACAGGAACTCTTTCAGACCCAGGTTATCTGGTCGAACGGGAATCACCCCAATCCAAACCAGTTTACTGTCCACGTCGGCTGTTCGTGTTCAACACAAAGTCGGTTGTTTCGTTGATAGGAATCAGATCTCAATCCAGCGCTTCACTAGAGAATGAGTAGAAGGCCTGAACGAGCTCCGATACTATCGGTTTTGAGTGCACTGAGTGTAAAAGAATTGAAAGAAAGTTAGAAAAGCGTCTTTCAATCCTTTTAAGTCAGAAAATGTTTAGATCTAGGTGAAAATAGTGTTAAATCATATGGAAATCCTTCAGATCTAAGTTGTTCTTGGTGGAATGAAGTCAAATCTTGAAGTTCATAAGAACTCCATGATGACATCACCCTAAAACACCTCAAATCCACTGATTTCACGGTTAGAAGTTAAGATTCAAAGGTGAAAATGATGTAGAAGTGCGTGTAGATCATAGAAGTACAAGATTTGATGTAGAAACTTACAAGAATCGCGAGAAATCGAGAGGAAAGTGGGTTATAGCGTCTGGTCGAACGAGTGGAGCGGTCACATCACTTTGGTGATGTGACAGGGGTATTTATAGGGTTTCCAAAAGAGGAAAGAGTACACTCAGTTGATGGATCGGATGGCCATCCGATCGAATGGTTATTCGATCGAGTGGCTCTGGCTAGTTGGTTTTCATTTTTTCGTTTCGTGCGTTGAGTATTGTGACGCGTTTTGCGTAAGCGATGCGATAGTATTACCCATTAGTTACACAAATAACCTAACTACTAGATATCACAAAAGTAATGCGTACATCTCGAGTTGCGATGAGATTGTGTTGCGATAGAGTTGCGATTGCGATTAAACATCTCAACATAAATATAACATGCACAAGTAACACATAATGGCACACACACGTAAAACAATATCCAGAACCCATAATTCGTATTGTGATGCGATAGCGATGCGATTAGCGATAAGTCGAGTAGCGATTAACAGCGATTAATTAGCGATATATTAACATGTACTCCACATAATACAACTAAAGCGATTCAAATATAAAATTGGTTATAAGTCAAGGTAGTCAAATCAGTAGTTAAGCAAGGAGTGACAGATCGCAATTAGCAATCTTTTCTTCCTTTGATTTTGACTTTGACTTTGACTTCCGTAACACGGGATGTTACAGTCTCCCCTACTTTAGGGAATTTCGTCCCGAAATTTATGAACTAAGCGTAACAAACAGTTGCGGGTACTTCGCCTTCATGTCACTTTCGAGTTCCCAGGTGAACTCAGCGTCGCGTTTGCCTTCCCAGCGAGCCTTCACAATGGGAATGCGTGAGCGTCTGAGTACCTTAGTTTCTCGGCCCATGATCTCGACAGGCTTTTCCACGAAGTGAAATGTTTCGTCCACTTGCAAATCTTCCAGAGGGACATGTAATTCCCGGTCGGCTAGACACTTTTTGAGGTTCGAAACGTGGAAATTCGGGTAGACGTTACTCAGTTCCTCCGGTAGTTGGAGTCTGTAGGCCACTTTGCCAATCGTTTCCAGAATTTTAAAGGGTCCAACATATCGAGGCGCGAGCTTTCCTTTGTTGCCGAATCTGATCACCCCGTTCCAAGGTGCAACCTTTAGGAGTACGTGATCGCCAACGTCAAATTCAAGGGGCTTGCGGCGTCTATCGGCGTAACTTTTCTGTCGGCTCCGAGCTTTCAGCAGATTGTCTCGAATTTGGAGGATTTTGTCAGTCGTCTCTTGCAACAGCTCAGGACCGGTAATTTGCGCGTCTCCGATCTCGTGCCATATGTCACGACCCCCGACCCCACCCTGGACGGAATCGGGAGCCGCGAACCAGTTTAGTGGTACCGGTGGTTATTTAGAAAAGTAGTGCAGCGGAATTTTCATCAGGTCCGTGAGTTAGGAAAATTATCAGAGTTTAGAAAACACCGGATTTTATTTATTAATTAGATGGGATAAACCCATGTTTTACAAAGGTAGCTTTAATAAGGGATAAACCCGAATACATAAAACCATGTTTTCTTAATTTAATTCAATTGATAAAATAAGCCACTTCTGTAAGCCTTTTTGGTGCCGTATCCAACTCTTATTCCAATCTACTGTAATTACCTGAAACGCGTTTTAAAAAGATTTGGTCAGCGAGAAATACTGGTGAATCATTCTTTTTACTAAAAACGACGCATTGTTGTGATTTACAGTATTAAGAATGATTACAATGTTTATATATATCAACCATTTACCCAACGGTATTTGTCACTCGACCACCTATTGGCTATCTCGTTGTCCAATGGTGTCTGTGACTATGGTCATATCACCCTTTGGCTAACCCGTTGTCCAATGGTGAGGGTTATCAAGTATTGTATACAAAACCCCACATACCAGCTGTAATTTGGAGACTACAAAGACTTAATCCCTGTAATTATAACTTTGAAAACAAACATGATTTTGAAAGCAATTTGGTAAAAAGAGAATGACTCACTTTGTAACTTTAGGGTTTAGCTAGAAAGCCTCCTGGTAGAGTCTTGGGTATAACTTCTGAGCTATTTTAAAATATATATATATATATATATATATATATATGCACTTGTGTTAAGTATAGTAACCCTAATTCAACCTTATCCCTATGTCACGAGACCGAACCCCAACGAACTTCGTCGGGAAGAGCCTTGACATGCGTTCTGGGGCTCCAGATCAATCGGAAAGGGTAGCGGTGATCGGGAGTTAAAACACTTAAAACAGGGCAAGGCTTTGTTATTATTATAAATATAATACTTTAAGAAATTGAGAATAGGGGGATATCGAGTGAGACTGAGCAAATTTAAACTTCAGTATATGTCTCTATTTATACAAATCTTTAGCTTAAATTTCGAGCTATTCTCTAGTACACGTATAGATAAAAGGAAATGTACAGCACATTCAACATTTTGACTAGCCCATTTCACCTTCCCACACGTGCACTTGTTAAGTTTTAATTATTATTATTTTATTTATATATTATAATTAATTCAGCTGCTTCACTCGTTTGGCGCTTATAACTTCTAAAATATGTCGTTTTATAAAATAAAAAATATGTCATTAGAACGAGAATAATCTTATCTACATTTTGACTCAAGTTTCATTAAAAACGGAGTAAGTCCAAATATAAAGTATTTTTATAATTTAATTATTAAACGGTTCCTACATTTGTTAAAACACCTTATATTTTTATCGGTCAGCTTACCCATGACCTACTTACGTAATAACTTTATTAAATTTTTTTTTTTTTTGGAATGTTACACCATACAATAGGTGATCGACATTTTCTTCCGTATAATGCCTCAAATGGTGCCATTTGAATGCTAGAGTGATAACTGTTATTGTACGAGAAAAGCATGTCTTCAAGGGTACGAATCGTGCGTTCAGTCTGACCGTCGGTCTGGGGATGGAAAGCAGTACTAAGATTGAGAGTAGTACCAAGAGCAGATTGAAACATTTCCCAAAGATGCGAAGTAAATCGACCATCGCGGTCAGAAATGATATCATGAGGTGTCCCGTGTTGACAAATAACCTCGTCTGTGAAGATTCGTGCTAATTGTTCTACCTTATAGTCTTCCCGTATCGGTAGAAAGTGAGCGGACTTAGTCAAACGGTCAATGATAAGCCAGATGCTGTCGTGACTTGATGGCGTGCGCTATAGTTTCGTTATGAAGTCCATAGCTATACTCTCCTATTTCCACATAGGGATCTCGGGTTGTACAAGTAAGCCAGATGGTCTTTGATGCTCAGCCTTGACTTTCGAACATGTCAGACACTTCGAAACATAGATAGCGATATCCTTCTTCATGCCCGGCCACCAGTACTTGTAGCACATTTCCTGGTACATCTTATCGGCACCTGGATGAATGGAATATCGAGATTTCTGGGCTTCGTCTAGCAGAATTCTTCGTAAGTTGGTGCGCTTGGGAATCCAATTTCGGTCTAGATAATAAAAGATACCCTTCGATTTATTCACCAGTTGTTCACCATTATTAATTATTCTTTCCTTCTTTATGGTGTGTTCGGTAAAACAAGCATGTTGTGCGTCACGTATAAGAGCTTTGAGATTGTGCTGGGCTTGGGTATTATGAATGCTATGCAAATAGCTTCGTCGACTGAGAGCATCGGCGACGACGTTTGCTTTGCCTGGATAGTAACGAATCTCGTAGTCATAATCATTTAGTAGTTCTACCCACCGGTGTTGGCACATGTTTAGTTCTTTCTGGTCAAAGATGTGTTGTAGGCTCCTATGATCGGTGAAGATCGTACCCTTGGTACCGTAAAGGTAGTGTCGCCAAATCTTTAACGCAAAAACAACTGCACCAAGCTCGAGGTCGTGTGTGGTATAGTTCTTCTAGTGGATCTTGAGCTGTCGAGAGGCGTACGCGATAACCTTTTCTCGTTGCATGAGGACACAACTAAGACCGAGGTTAGAGGCATCGCAGTAGACTACGAAATCGTCGTTTCCGTCGGGAAGTGAGAGCACGGGAGCATTGCAAAGCATATGCTTGAGAGTTCGAAAGGCAGTATCTTGTTCAGTTCCCCAAACAAAAGGCTTATCTTTGTGCGTGCGAGAAGTAAGCGGTACGGCGATTTTAGAGAATCCTTCGATAAATCGGCGATAATAGCCAACTAGTCCGAGAAAAGAACGGATTTCGGACGTGCTCTTGGGTGTAACCTAGCTCTTAACTGCTTTAATCTTCGCCGGATCGACATGAATACCTTGACTATTGACGATGTGACCCAAGAATTGGACCTCCCCAAGCCAGAATTCGCACTTGGAGAATTTGGCATAGAGGCGGTTTCCCTGGAGTAACTCAGGGACCAAACGGAGATGTTGCGCGTGTTCGGCTTTTGACTTGGAATAGATCAGGATATCATCGATAAATATGACGACGAAGCAGTCAAGATAGGGTTTGCACACGCGATTCATTAGATACATGAACACTGCAGGAGCGTTAGTCAAACCAAAAGGCATAACAACAAACTCGTAATGACCATAGCGGGTTCGAAAAGTGGTTTTGGGTATGTCTTCCTCTTGTATGCGTAGTTGGTGATAGCCTGAGCGTAAATCAATCTTCGAGAAACACGTAGCACCTTGTAATTGGTCAAACAAATCATCGATTCGGGGCAAGGGATATCGATTACTGATGGTAAGCTTATTCAGTTCCCTGTAGTCGATACACATCCGGAACGATCCGTCCTTCTTTTTAACGAAAAGGACAAGCGGGCCCCAAGGAGAGGTGCTAGGGCGAATAAAGCCTTTATCAAGCAGTTCCTGGAGCTGACTTGAGAGTTCGCGCATTTCAGAGGGAGCGAGGCGATAAGGCGCTCTAGCAACAGGATTTGCTCCAGGAATAAGGTCGATTCGGAAATCGATATCACGAGTGGGAGGTAAACCAGGTAAATCATCAGGAAAAACGTTAGGAAATTCACGAACAACAGGTACTTATTCCATCATCTTTCCTTTCTTTTCCTTCTCCGCTACTACGATGTGTGCCAAGAAAGCTTGGTGTCACGACCCCCGACCCGGTTTGACCCGTTTCAGGAGCCGCGGGATAGAAAATCCCGTGGTATTTATTTAACAGCGGAAGATTTCTTCAGGATCTTTTTAAAACTGTAATTTCCCGATTATTTTATTTCATAATTCGGGACAAAACCCCGGAAATTTACAATCCTATGATTTCACTGAGAAATCTTTATTTTACAAAACATGTTTCTTTATTTTATATTGAGCCACTTCCTTAAGCTGGTAGTGCTTCACGGCACTTTTCCTGGATCACAACAGATCACCTGAAACATGTTTGAAAAAGGTTTTGTCAGCGGGAAATACCGGTGAATCATTCTTTTTTTAGTAAAATGACACTTTTGTTATAATTTATAGTATTAAGAGCGATTAAAATGTTTCCATATATCAACCAACTACCCACAGTATTTGTCACTCGACTCGTTTCTGTGACTATGGTCAGATCACCCATTGGCTAACTCGTTGTCCAATGGTGACGGGAAATAAGTAATGTATACAAAACCCCACATACCGGCTGTAATTTGGTGACTACAAAGACTTAATCCCTGTAATTATAACCTTGAAAATAAACATGATTTTGAAAGTAATTTGATAAAAAGAGAATGACTCACATTGCAGATTTAATATGAACATAGCTTAGCCTACTGATTAGCCTTGATAACCTAGTTTAAATAACAATGCACACAAACTAGGTTAGTAACTAATACAGCATTTACGATAACTCACGAGATTAAACCCTCACATCGAATGACAAAGTGCGATACTTAAACATCCATCGAATTAACGACGAATGACAAAGCATAAACCCTAATGTGGGCAGCACTTAAACATCCATTGGATAGTTTAATCGATCGGACATTGAATCGTAGCAGCGATCAAGTTATTACCCTGTTGCAGCAATACTTCGTGAATTGTGTGTGTTTTGAGACTGTTTCTACAATATCTCAGCATACGTTTTGAGTTTTAACGTCGTTCAAGTGTCAAAATTCCAGTCCCAAACCCCACTATTTATAGTTAAAATTTGACCCCCTCGCGTGACGCGAGGGGTACCCCTCTGGGCGTCGCGTGGCGCGAGGGGTCACTACCTACCATAGGGTAGCCCTGTGTGTTTGTAGCTCAGGTGAGTCAGAGGATTTTTAAAATTCGATATTGACAACGAGTTATGTGGATAATCGTAAATAGGGAATACCCCCCCCCCCCCTGAGTTTTAGGGGCACTGATCCTGATTCTGATTGTTCTGAAAATTTCAGGGTTGGTGCAGAATCACTTGGGTGTCTTAATTAGGGTTTCCTATTGAACTAAATATAATAATAAATAATAATTTTGGTGAGAGTTGTTACATCCTTCCCACCTTAATAAAAATCTCGTCCTCGAGATTTACTGGAATAAGTGAGGATACGTTCACTTCATTTCTGATTCCAGCTCCCAAGTGTATTCGGGTCCTCGTTTTGAGTCCCACTTGACTCTGACCAACACTAGTCGCTTGTGCTTGAGAAACTTGATATTTATATCTTCTATTTGCAATGGCTTCTCAACAAACTTTAACTTTTCATTTACCTCTATATTTTGAAGAGGTACTACCAGGGACCCGTCAGATAGACATTTCTTAAGATTGGATACATGAAATACGTCATGTACTCCGGCCAATTCTTCTGGTAGTTGTAAACGATAAGCAACTGGTCCTATACGTTGGATCACTGGGAATGGTCCTACGTACCTTGGACTTAACTTTCCTTTCTTACCGAATCTAACAACTCCTTTCCAAGGAGAAATTTTTAAGAGTACTTTATCTCCCACTTGGAATTCCAACGACTTCCTTCTATTGTCTGCATAACTCTTCTGACGATCTCGAGCCGTCTTCAGTCTTTCCTTGATTTGAGAAATTTTGACGGTCGTCTCTTGCACTATTTCAGGACCTGATAATTGACTTTCTCCTATTTCTGCCCAACAAACTGGAGTTCTGCACTTACGTCCGTATAGTGCTTCAAATGGGGCAGTTTCGATGCTTGCATGATAACTATTGTTATAGGAGAATTCGATCAAAGGTAAGTGATCGTCCCAGTTTCCACCAAAATCTATTACACACGCTCTGAGCATGTCTTCCAGAGTTTGGATTGTCCTTTCACTTTGTCCGTCTGAGGATGATATGTTGTGCTTAAATTTAATCGAGTTCCCATTGCTTCTTGGAAACTTTTCCAGAAGCGGGAAGTGAAACGACTATCCCTATCTGATACAATGGAGAGTGGAACTCCATGTAAGGATACAACTTCATCTACATACAACTTTGCCAATTTTTCCATGCTAAAAGTTTCTTTCATAGGTAGAAAATGAGCTGATTTGGTTAATCGATCCACAATTACCCAAATCGTGTCATTACCCTTTCTGGTTTTGGGTAACTTAGTAATAAATTCCATTGTTATGAGTTCCCATTTCCATACAGGCATTTCTAATTGTTGTAGTAGTCCTGAGGGTTTCTGATGTTCTGCCTTAACTTGTGAACAAGTAAGACACTTAGAAACGTATCTAGCTATATCCTTTTTCATTCCTATCCACCAGAAATTATTTCTTAAATCTTGGTACATTTTATTGTTTCCAGGGTGCATAGTATACCTAGATTTATGAGCTTCTTCTAATATCTTATGTCTTAATTCTCCCTGCTTAGGTACCCAAATCCTTCTTTGGTGGAATCTCCAAATTTCATCAGCTCCTTGTTCTAATTCTTTTATTCTTCCTTTCATTCCTTCAGCATCATCCTTGATTGCTGTAGCTTGAACATTTTTCAATTGTTCCATTAAATCAAATTGTAGATTTAATCGGAGAGCACGAACTCGCTTTTGCTTTTCATGGTACTTACGACTTAAGGCATCTGCAACTACATTTGCCTTTCCTTCGTGATACTGAATATCACAGTCGTAGTCACTTAGGATTTCCATCCATCTCCTTTGCCTCATATTTAACTCTTTTTGCCCAAATATATAACTTAAACTTTTGTGATCTGTATAGACAGTAAATTTACTTCCATACAGATAATGTCTCCAAATTTTAAGGGCAAAAATTACGGCTCCTAATTCTAAATCATGAGTCGTATAGTTTTCTTCGTGCTTTTTCAATTGCCTTGAAGCATACGCAATTACCTTCTTACGTTGCATTAGCACACATCCAAACCCTAGTTTTGAAGCATCACAGTAAACTTCAAAATCTTTAGTTCCTTCTGGTAAGGCTAGGATTGGAGCATTTGTTAACTTCTACTTCAAGATCCTAAAGGCTTCTTCTTGTTTAGGTCCCCATTCAAACTTAACTGCTTTACAGGTTAGCTTAGTTAATGGTACAGCTATCTTGGAAAAATCCTTAATAAACCGTCTATAATATCCAGCTAAACCTATAAAACTTCTAATTTCCATTGCAGATTGCGGAACCTTCCATTTAGTAATTGCTTCTATCTTAGCAGGATCTACATGAATACCTTCTTGATTTACCATGTGTCCTAGGAATTGCACCTCTTGTAGCCAAAATTCACATTTCGAGAATTTGGTATAAAGCTTTTCTTTTCTTAGCAAAGTTAAGAGTGCATACAAGTGCTGACAGTGTTCTTCCTGACTTTTGGAATAAATAAGTATATCTTCTATGAAGACAATTACAAATTTATCCAAATACGGTTTACAGATTCTATTCATCATGTCCATGAATGCGGCAGGTGCATTCGTTAATCCGAAGGGCATGACTGTAAACTCGTAATGACCATACCTAGTTCTGAAAGCAGTTTTAGGTATATCTTCTTCTTGTACCTTCAATTGATGATACCCGGAGCGTAAATCGATCTTAGAAAAATATCTAGCTCCTTGAAGTTGATAAAAAAGATCATCAATCCTAGGTAATGGGTATCGATTTTTAATTGTAACTTTATTTAATTCTCTATAATCAATACACATTCTCATCGAACCATCCTTCTTCTTTACAAACAACACTGGTGCTCCTCACGGGGATGAACTAGGTTGTATGAAACCTTTACCTAATAATTCATCTAATTGCTTTTTCAATTCTAACATTTCTGTGGGTGCTAACCGATAAGGTACCTTGGCTATCGGTGTAGTTCCGGGAATTAGATGAATCCTAGTTTCTACTTCCCTTTCTGGGGGTAATCCTGGTAATTCTTCTGGGAATACATCTGGGTATTTTGAGACTACAGGAATCTCCTTAAGTTCTTTACTCTTAGTACTAATGATTACTGAAATCATATATACTATTCCTTGCTTTCGTTCATAACTAGCAACTTTCATTAGTGATATGAACTTCATGGGCTTACATGGTTTATCACCTGTAATCATGATTACTTCCCCAGTAGGTGCCTGAATCTCTATAGAATTTTTATCACAAAGGATTCGAGCATGGTTGGCTATTAACCAATCCATTCCTAATACAACATCGAATCCAGTTAAATTCATTGGTAATAGGTTTGCATGAAATTTATGACCTGAAAGTTCTATATTTTCCTTTTTCAAAACCTTATCTATTTTGACAGAATTTCCGTCTGCCGTTTCGACTGTAAAAATCTGCCTAAGTTGGGTTAAAGGTAAGTTAAGAGCTTGGCAGAATGAAGTATTTATAAAACTTTGGTTTGCACCAGAGTCAAATAATACTTTTGCATAAATGTTGTGAACTAAGAACGTACCAACTATCACATCTGGAATGAGTTATGCCTCCTGAGTAGTTAATTGGAATGCACGAACATTCTTCTTGGTAGCTCCTTCGGCTGGTTTAACTTTATTGTCTGCTGGTTTAACCAACTTAGGGCATTCTGGCTTAAAATGTCCTGTTTCTCCAAAGTTATAGCAGACTCTTGTTTTCTTTCTGCAGTCTTCTTCGCGATGTCCTACGGCTTTGCAAAAGTTGCAGATTACATTACATCTTCCATAATGTTTCTTTTTGCAATTTCTGCAGAACAGCGAAGTTGAAGATTGACCTGTTCCTCTTCTCTTAAAATTGTTGTTATTACCCGTACGAAATCCTTGGGTAATCTTCTGAGCCAGATCCTTTTTCCTATTTTCATCTTTTGTGCGTACCAGTTCGTCAGTTAGGGTGTTAGCTAGTTCCACCGCATCGTCAATAGTGCGAGGTCTCGCAGCTTTAACGATATTACGGATTTCGCTTATCAATCCCCAAATATAGCGAGAAATGAGTACCAGTTCTGGCGAAGCCAGTGTTGGTACTACTCTAGCATATTCAAAGAATGTCGAAGTATAGCCGCGACAATCTACACCCATCATTCAATGATTTAGAAACTTATTTGCCATTTGATCTTTTTCATATTCAGGACATAATTTTCTTTCTACAAGACTCTTAAATTCTTCCCAGTTCATGGCATAGGCCCTATTTCTTCCTTTGGCTTGAAGTACTGTATTCCACCATTCTAGCGCTCCTTCTTTGAAAAGATTTGACGCGTACATGACCTTGTCGTCCTTGTCACATTTACTTATGGTAATCACTGCCTCGGTTTTCTCTAACCAACGCAGTGCTACAGTTGCTCCTTCATTGCCTGCAAATTCAGTGGGTTTACAAGCAAGAAATTCTTTGTAAGTGCAACCAGGCGTTGCAGCTTTCATTTTCTTAGGGAGCGGAGCTTGCCGTGAATCATTATTATGATTAATATGATTATCGCCTCTGTTTATGCTATTACTGAAGTTATCTTCAGAAATACGTTTGCTAGGAATGATTTGTTGAGGTTCAGCAGGTTTCTGTGCGGCAACAAGTATTGCTGGAATAGCGTTGGCTATCCCTTGAGCAACGATATTTTCTATATCTTGCCTAGTCATAAATTGATCCTCCGGGTGTTGCTCAGATTGGTTAACCTCATTTACTGGTTCATTATTAGCGTTTTCCATCTGATAATTAATATATATAATTTATTAGTATCAAATAAATAACAATTATACACAAAACAATCATTCAATTTTCACAACACACATATAACCAAAACTATCGATTTCTCGATTCCCATTTATATTTTATAATATGCGTCAATACACACCTTTATTTTACAAAGTTTTATTTTAGAGTATTTTACAAGATTATGGTTTACTTTTATTATTATACAACCACATTTTCATAACCTTACTACCCTTCGTCAGTTGGTATTTCAGTAAACGACGTTCCATCTCATCGTATTTCCAGGAGATCTGTTCTCCTATTTCCCGAATCCTATTTCCTGTATCCATCAGCTCCTCGCCAAAGTGGCGGAGTTCAGCTAGATTTTTATTACTCATCGGGGGATTTGGTATAGGTTCTGGGTCAAACTGAGGGAGAAAAGAATAAGGACTGTTGAGCAGGTTTTGGAACTGCCAATCATTAGTCCACCATTCATCCATTCCTAGAGGCTGGGTGTGGATTATAGGTTCTGGGATTGCTGGTTCCAAATTCATTGGTAGTTGTGTTTCAGTAGGATAAGGGTATAGATTATTATTAATAAGCCTGACGACATCACAGCTCGCCAATACTCGATCTAATTCCTCCTGAAAGGGTAACTCCTCAATCTGTCTAGAACTCTCCCCAATTTCCCTCTGGGTTTGCCTAGAACCTTCTCCATACTCCATTTCCAGTGACCTAGATCCTTTTCCAAATTCCATTTCCAGTGGCCTAGAACCTTCACTGACTTCAATTCCCTTTCCTTTGTCTAAGGGATTTTCTATTTTAGGAATCTTCCTAGTTGCAGGTTTCCTCCTGCGCACATGCCTCCATCCTACAAATCTCCTCCTTTTCTTGAGCATGGGTTTCTCCGGATGTGGAGCATTGAATTCCATAGGTTCTTCTATATCTGGTATATACCTATTGAAATCTCTGGAAACCTCTATTTTTACCGGATAAAGATTTAGATTTTGAAGGGCTTCAGACAAGTCTTTTATGCTGTTTAGCACATATGCAAAATACAAAAATTACTAAGTTAAAATTTTATAACAAATTTCATAAATAACCTTTAAATATTATTGAATACCGTGTGACTAATTTAATACAAAGGAACAACTGATAATTAAAACTAGTTTTATTGTAAACTTATTTATTTACTGGATAAAGTTTCTGGATTATAGGTGATAAGGATGCTAGAACTTAAATTAAAGTATTTAAAGATTTGCATTTACTGCTACAGTAGCTAGTATATAGAGATCTGCCCATTTTTCATCTAACTTGTCTTCCCATGGTGGGTTACTGCCTAGTTCTTGGGTTTTCTGATTGACTCTCTTTAATTTCTCCTGACTTTTCCTAATAATCAAACTTCTCTTATTAGGAGAAAGTGGTTCCTCATATTGTTCTTTTCGAACAAATATTCCTTCTTTAGGATTTACATAGGGTTTTAAGGAATTTGTTTGGGATGAACTTCCCTTCTCATTTGATGACCTATCTAATTTAAGATAGATGTTCGAAAGCTTTTTCTTACCCATACTATAATTAACAATTAATCAGTTAATAAAACACATAATCACAAAATGAAAATCAAGAAAATTAAATATTTCTAAATACTTAATAGGCTTAAATTAGTGGCTCTGATACCACCTTTTTTCTGTCACGACCCCCGACCCGGTTTGACCCGTTTCAGGAGCCGCGGGACAGAAAATCCTGTGGTATTTATTTAACAGCGGAAGATTTCTTCAGGATCTTTTTAAAACTGTAATTTCCCGATTATTTTATTTCACAATTCGGGACAAAACCCCGGAAATTTACAATCCTATGATTTCACTGAGAAATCTTTATTTTACAAAACATGTTTCTTTATTTTATATTGAGCCACTTCCTTAAGCTGGTAGTGCTTCACGGCACTTTTCCTGGATCACAACAGATCACCTGAAACATGTTTGAAAAAGGTTTTGTCAGCGGGAAATACCGGTGAATCATTCTTTTGTTAGTAAAATGACACTTTTGTTATAATTTACAGTATTAAGAGCGATTACAATGTTTCCATATATCACCCAACTACCCACAGTATTTGTCACTCGACTCGTTTCTGTGACTATGGTCAGATCACCCATTGGCTAACTCGTTATCCAATGGTGACGGGAAATAAGTAATGTATACAAAACCCCACATACCGGCTGTAATTTCGTGACTACAAAGACTTAATCCCTGTAATTATAACCTTGAAAATAAACATGATTTTGAAAGTAATTTGATAAAAAGAGAATGACTCACATTGCAGATTTAATATGAACATAGCTTAGCCTACCGATTAGCCTTGATAACCTAGTTTAAATAACAATGCACACAAACTAGGTTAGTAACTAATACAGCATTTACGATAACTCACGAGATTAAACCCTCACATTGAATGACAAAGTGCGATACTTAAACATCCATCGAATTAACGACGAATGACAAAGCATAAACCCTAATGTGGGCAGCACTTAAACATCCATTGGATAGTTAATCGATCGGACATTGAATCGTAGCAGCGATCAAGTTAT